>VYZU01071974.1:3250-54626 GCA_013401355.1 Ceyx cyanopectus
GGAAAATCTCCTAGTTTGTTTTTTTTTCATGGGATTACCAGCTGCTTTGGATAGGCTTCAGTGCATTCTGAAGAAAAGCTAAATTAAAAAAAAATGAAGTGCTTCGATATGTTGATGAATTCACTGTAACAAAGTAATGTGTTATTTTGCCCATCTTAATATGGATTCAGACAGTTTCATCTGCACTTTTTATAATGCGGGGGTTTGGGGAATTTTTTTCCCTCAATATCCCATAAACTCCTAGAGATAAGAGTTTTAATCAACAAATATCTTCACAAAAATGTACCAGTTCTAAGTGTATTACTCATGAAAAATATTTGTCTCTAATAGTCATAATAAAAAAAAGGTGGCTTCTATAACTAGGCATTTACTTTCTCAATATAAGTATCTAAATTTTTCTGCCTCTAAAAAAGATCATTATATTTGTCTTTCATCATGAATGAATCAAATCACTTCTTCTGTTTCTCCATTAATATGAGGGGGTCATGGGATCATCACAGAGACATTATTGGCAGTAATTTGTACATCTATGTCTCTTTGAACAGGAAGAGCTTGATACTATTTAGCATGTGAGGATAATTCTATATTGAGGTTTATCGGGATACAGGGAAGAGGGATCTGAAGTTGTATTGTTGCTAAAATTAATACTGTACTAAGTGTTTGAGTTATGAAAAGATGTGTAAAGCCCTTTCCCCATATGATCATTTTAATGTTTCTACCAGGTGGGGAGCAGAGGTACAGTGAGAATTAGTGCTTTGTCTATGGCCACATTGTGAGTCAAGTATCATGACCCCCATTTCCTTCCTCATATTGCAAGGCAGCACTCCAAGGAAAAGCACCATTGGCTCCTGGAACAGGCCAGCAATATGTCTCCATCAGTGGATGGTGTATAATTACCCTCTTCAGGATTGTTGCAATCTTATACCCATCAGTGACATTTCTGTTCAGCTCCTGCAATAAGAATTAGGCTCATGCCTTCAGGCAGGAGAATAATGAATCTCTTTCTGTATCTTCCTTGATTCCTTCATGCATCAGACCTTTTAACCTGTGCCATTTGGACCAGACTTACCATCCCTGGAAAGCAATGGAAAAACTGGACTGAAGGATTTTTTTAATACTAACTATGGACAAGCAGGTTCCAGAAGCCATAAGCTGATGTATGATGTCTACCATTCATAAAGTTCATAAAGCAATGCTTCGCCCACAGAACCTAACTACATTGCTCAGGCTTTGCCTTGCATAGCACGTAGAAATCTTGCATATCACTGTCTTATCAGTAGCATTCCTGGAACCAGGTTATTCTTAGTACTTGCTCAGGTAAACATCTGTGTAAACAATAATGTAAGTACCCGGTTTAGCTCCTCCCTGTGTGTGTTTGGCTATTTATGGACTATAAAACAATATTTATGTAAATAGATGGGCTGAAAGTAGGTGGATTGCTTCCTTTTTTTCCCTTTCTATAACAACATAATCATGTTATTTGTACAGTATTGTTTGATTCTTTAAATCCTTAGTTGCATGTTGACACCTATGATACATATACTTACAAATGGGTGGCTTTTGTAATAGTTGTAAATTTTTGGTTTGTATCTAAACCTGGAGAGTTTGAAGACATGTTTGGTAACAGTGGTCCAAGAAATCTTAATAAGATGAAAAATGCTAGTTAGGACACGTGGCTTTGATTTTTTTTTCCTCTGCCACAAGAGAACTGAAGCAGATCTTGGATTTCCAGCTTCCTAGAGGTGTTATGAAAGTAAATTCCATTACTGCCTGCAATGCTCAGATGTACAGTGACAATAAGGGACACAGAGCCTCCTAGATGGATACATTGCCAGAGTGGTTTTGAAAGATTCAGTGAATCTTCAATCTGTTCACTGCAGAGAAACCTTCCTAGCAGAAACCCAGCTATTAACATGCAGGAGAGCATTCCCATAACAAAACCAGCATGTCAAATGATTAAATCATACTGGAGTGAAGAGTTAACAAGGCATGGCTGCACACGTTTGCTGTTAGCTCACAGCACCGCGCGATGTTTCGTCTCAATAGCAATTCAATAACTAGTCTGTAATTACATCACAGGCCTTAATCAGTGGAGAGCCTTGTCCTCCCAGGTGCTGAATGCTCTTAACTCCCACCAGCCACAGTGAGAGCTGGAGGTGCCCAGAGTAGCAGAGTAGCCCCTTGGTATCTTGCAGGACAGGGCTCCAGTAAGACCAGCGTCCTGTGGCAATCTAGCATGACTCAGTGCCTTTAGAGAGGCAACGATCTCTTGAGCTAGGGATTGAATTTTGATTTACAGCAGCAGTTAAGCAGTTATGAAAAATATAACAACCCATTTTGGCTTAAAGCATCTGATAATGTATTCTGTGTTTTTACTGCACTGTGCATATGTCAGGAACTGGGAGAGCCAGTGCATCTGCAAGGGGGAGAGTATCATCCTCGGGCTTTTTTGTTTTGGAGGGTCTTTAGACCCTTGCTCCTGGTAGGTGATACAGAAGTACTGATCTTCTAAAAACGATTTGAACACGGAAAAATGTGTTTACTTGTTAAATGCTACAGGGAGAGTGTTTTATTAGGAGCATTCTCTATTAACGACATCCAGGTTTAAATGGTAGAAACTTTTTTTTCTTGCTTCTGAGAGATGAAGACACTGAAGTTCCTATTTAACTTCTCCGGGTAACCATTCCATGTGGCTTATGGGAACTTTGGCCAGTGTCTGGGAGAGCTTGCTACTGTGGGTATCTAACTCCTATGCCTGAGACAAATATTAAATGCAGAGAGGGGAGTGCCTATACTTAATCTCTGCTTAAACTTAGTTACATAAAAAGCCTTGCTGTCTGGCAATGCTTCTGAAGCATGTGATTTAGTGTCAACTAATAATATCATAAAACTACCCATCATGTTAATGGCAAAGCATCTTAGAGAGTCTCCAGAGCACTTTTTACTTTCTAGGTGCAGCTGGTCCTTCTAAGAGAGCCAGAGACTGGCAATTCAGGTGACCTTTGACAAGGATTGTAATAAATGATGCCACTGGTGTAAAGAGACTTAATTAGATACTCAAATAAGTAGTGCTGTAAAGGATTTTTATTAACCAAGTCAAGAGCCTATGGATAGAGAAGCACAATAGGTGTGCCTTGTTTAAAGATACCTGAAAGGTTTCTTCCCAGATCTTACTAATGGGGTATGCACCAGCTGCCACCACACTTCAGTGAAAACCCCAGCCAAGTCTAAGAGCCACCTTTACTTTCCTTACTGCAGTTGCCATAAGCAATAGCTCCCAGGTGGTGGCCAGGAGGAGGAGGCTCAGGCACAGGTGGCTTCTACCTTCTGTCCAAACTGATCATGTACTTTCTGTGCCCCACTTCACCCTGCTCTGAAATGCAATAACCACTTATGAAGCACCTTGTAGTAGTTTTCATCAGAACATCTTGGAGGGCCACAGCAGTGTACATCCACAAGGAGTGGAAGACAGATTAGGTCACTGGATGACTGTTATCTGTTGTGTCCAGAATGGTTTCCTATACAAGGATGATTACAACAGTGCTTGGGGTTTTGTATACCCAATAGCAGGGCGCTGTAATTAGTGCTTCCAGGCAAACTGTGACCTTTTGGAACTTTTCCTCAGGCTTATGGAGCTTAAATTAGTTTCTGCTGTTTGAAAGCATTCACAGACTTAATCTCTGGGTCCTATTTATATTATAATTACTATATAATTCACATTTGCATTCACTTGACTCCCTTTCTTACTTAACAGCCGAGGTTGACTCTTGTGGCTCTGCTCCTTTGTGTGTAGTTCACGGGTCAGAAATCTCATGGGTAAAGTCAGGATGGGGTGGGGAGAGCTCATTCTTGCTCTCTTACATGCTCATACGACTTCAAAATAGCAGACTGATACAAAAAAAATCCCTTTTGCACAAACAGAAGGTACCACAAGAGCTTTTTATCCATGAAAAGAGAGGATGCTATTAGTGGTTAGGAATTTGCACTAGAACTTATTTCCTGTTGGCTGTTAACAACATATTTATTAAAGTAATCTGAAATTATATAAATGATGGCTTTGGTAGATATTCCATACATTCTGTCTTCCTTAAAGTAGACTGTTCATTTGTGTTATAAAATATTTCACTGTATTGTTATACATTTTTAATGCAGTGTAAAGTACCCATAAATACTCAGTGATCTAGAACAAATGGAAAAAATATGTATTAATATTTAATAATAAAGTGAGTAGAAAACACCTGTAATATTTAAAAAAAAACAAACCAACAAGCCACAACAAAACCAAACCAAACTGTGGAATGAATGAAACTCTTATCCCTTTTGAAATTACCTCATCCCACAAAGCACTATTTGTTCCTTGCTTTTACATGCTTTGATCCGGTTTTCTTTTTGACTCTTGCTTGTAAATCTGAGCTGTCTGGCATTGCCCAGAGGAAGGTGATCTATCATCTGCTTGCAGCCAGGGTTCTTGTCATTCGGTCATTCGGTATATATAAAATTTTATCTGAACTCCATTTGTAGGAGATAAATGACCATGACAACAGGCTTCCTCCCATGCTTCAAATAATGAAGCTTCACAAATCAGTCAGTGGCCTCCTGCATGTTGAGACTAGGGTGCATGTGCCTTATTTCCAGCTATATGAGCGACCTTGGTTGAACTCATTATTCTGCAGTGGATAGTACAGATGTTACCATCCCAAAAGATTTAAAGCTTCCTCTAAGGAAAACTGCTTCTTTCACCTTGTTTACCAGCTGGACCAGCTGTAAGGTTTATTGCTGGCTTTTGTTTTCAATTTGCATGATACTTGTTTAGTCCTTTATTAATACTGTCAGTACATTAAGGATATATTAAAACCTGGGAACTCTTAAGAAGAAATAGCTTAATAGCTAGACGATGTGAAGCAGTGTCATATATATGTTGTTTTGTATGGTATTTCTCTTAGGTTTATCATATACTAATCCAATAAGAAACTTGCATTTTGAAAGTGGGGATGAATGTTAAACTTCTGCTTTCATTTCTTTTTAAAGTTTGCAGAAAGCCTGGATTAAGAATTAATTGATATAGGTTAAAATAAAGAGTGATTCAATTAGAAATAGCAAGAAATAGAACAGAAACTGGAAAAAGAAAATTAGTTGTGTGGGGGGATTTCTCTGTTCGGATTCATTCTTCCAAACACAGATCTGAACCAGCATGATAGAACAAAATACCATAGCCTTTTGGGAAGTCAGTGATTCCCCCTGTGAGTTGAGTTGTTCCCTCCTACCTCTGGTACTTGCATCTCCAGGTTTACAGTCATGGTGCACTATGAGGCTTGGGAACTCTGCCAGCAAATTCTACCCTATCTCCTTTTTACAGCTGACCTTATCACTCTAGTGGATGAAAGTACCTCCAGTGTTCCTCTTTGGAACCATCCACATGCATTATTGCATCAAGGCTTTTGAAAACCTTAGTCAAAGCCTGATGAAAGGAAGGAAATTATTTCACTCAGCACACTCAATATGATACCTCATTGGATGATATTAATTAAGAAAGAGAGGATGGGGATTAGTGAAAAGAAATGTAAGGGAAGGTTAAGTACCAGCTAAATGAAAGAAGGTAGTAGATTATGATGAAGAGAAATATAAGGCTAATTGGGGATCAGCAGCAGGGTTCATTAAGAGCTCATCTTCGGAATGACCTTACTTAGATTGTTCCCTGGCAGCCTGGGAACCCAAAGCTGGGTACAGCTAATGGAATTTGCTAAGGCCACAAAGCTGATAAGCATCGTCAGAAGGCAGAGAAATACTTCAGAAGATGACTGTTGTGTAGGGCCAGAGTGGGAGAAATTAATAGTACAAAGACCAAAATTTAGTACATGGTGACTCAGGGCAGGAATTTGTCTTTTATGCTTGAACCTCAAGAGTTACGAATGCCTCAGACAAGCAGATGGGTGCCTGGGCATGCAATGCTCATCACTGAATGCCAGCAAACCACCTACCAACTGTAGGCAAATGGTCTTTAAGGACAATTTTCCATAGAAGTGGGCAAGTAGCAATTCCATTGTATAAGGACCAGTTAAGACATTGCCTGCAACAACAATAGTGAACTGGTCGGCTCTATTCAGGTATCTTAGAATATGTTGTGTTGGAAGGAACCTTCAGCAGTCATCTAGTCCAACCCTCAAGGAGAAACAATGTAAAACACTCTTGCATTAAAGATTAAAAGGAAAAAAGACTTTGTCTTACAAAAGGGAGCTAAAGCAATCTAGTTTATCCTACTGGAAGAGTGCTTTGAGGACTGATAACTGCTCTAACTATATTGGGAATACTCACGATTAGTAGAAAATGGCTTGTTGGAATAAACCCAAAAAGATGTAAACTTGAGTGACAGCCAGTGTAGTTTCAAGATAGAAGGCAGCTCCTACCAGAAGAGCGAATCACCGGTAGGGATTGCATCAGTGAAAGCAGAGTTATGTTTAGCGGGCATTTTGTCAATCCTTCTGTAATTCAAAATTACCTGAAAAAGCAAGAGAGAGTCTTCTCAAACCTGGAAGTCCATGTCCTGCTGTTTGTCAGTGACCATAGGACATTCAGCATGATGGAGCTGGTTAGAGTCAGCCCAACTTTCCACACTGCTGTTCATAGGCACCTCTCAAAATCCAGAAGAATGAACTGAGGACCTGCCCATGCTTATTCACTAGAGCAAGCATCAGACCTATTCTGCGTAGTATAATTAAGGACAAATCTCTTGCTCATTTGCCCTCTAGACACTGCTATCTGAAACCGCCTCAGAACAACTAGATTTATTTCTGCTCTACATAAAGTAAGCATGAAATTTATTACTAGTATCAGGCAGGGCAGAAACAAGCAGCACCATCGTCGTGGTTTGTGCAGTCCTGCATGTTGCCCGAGAACAAGACAGTATTGATTATTTTACAAGACAAGTTACATGTGAGGAAGTAAAGATTAGATTAAAAAATTAAATGCCTTGGGGAGGGTGAAAAGCAGCACAAATCTGTTTGATGTTTGTGTCAACGAGGCTGCCAGAGCAAACAGCACGAACATCTGTCTGTAGCATAGACTGGAAAATACTGTAAATGGGAAAAATACTTTAATTGTAAGCAGTGGTTTGCAAAACTCCCCATGTCTTTATTTATTAGGCTGATAATATCACCCCAACATATGAACTTTATGCAGCACGTATAAATAATTCATGGATTAGCAAATAAAGAGATCTGGAATCTGTACACAGAGATGGCTGTTGCCAATTATCTCACTTGTGCAGAGCCAGACCTCTCAGCTCCCATCGCTTGCAGCTGCTCTTTTAAATCATTCATCAGCGCTTAAGAGATATGCTGGTGGCGCTGGCAGAGAGTATTTGAATTTTCATTGTTTACACACTGTGAATTTAGCTTCTGGTCTGAAATTATCTGCCACATTGAAGCCTTTGAGAATATGAATGAGAAGAATAAGACAATTCCTCTTTTTATTTTTTTTCTTTAACTTCGATTACTTTTAAAATTTTGCTTCATATTTTCTTTATAATCATTAGTTTCATTTTAAAGTTGTGACTGATATAATTCTCTGTGCTGTTTAGATCATGAAAACATCAGGAATACTGTGGAGTATTTTTTTTTTTAAGTATTGCAAAACAAATGTTGGGTAAATATTTAGTTCAAAGTTGTATGCTTTTCTGGTTTTGTTCTGGGAGTCTATAGCTTGCCAACTAAATATCTAGAGTTGCTTCTTTCCAAAGTGTTTAGCAGAACCCTTTCAGGAATAATGATGAAAGCTGCCTAAAAAACAAGCCACAGCCAGCACTTTTTCTTCTCAAATTACTGAGGTACTGAGTTTCTGTGCATGTTCAGAGCATGGCAGGTAGTACCTCCTTGATGATAAATTTGCTCGTGTCATTATAGTGATATGGCTTAATTACTACTAGCATGGTTAATGATGGTAGCATTTATAAAGTTAGAGACCCTGTGATAAAGCCAGACTTTTAGATGTATTAATTGAAAAGCTCATTTCTGTAATTAGAGATAACTATCATCTATCTGGAAATGGTTAGAGTATGTCTATACACAGAAGTTTGGATCCTTCCTTTTAAGCTGTAAATAAAGCAGCAGCATTAGAACTGCTGTCAGGCTCCTGGAGTTACCTGGTGCAATGCTGCAGCTGAGGAGAGGGGAGTGGAGCCTGCAAGCTGGGTGAAGCAGTATCAGCAGGTTGCACTCCAGCCAGAGGGATGCAGAGGTGGACAATGGGGTTACAGAGCCCATATGGTGCCACCTAGCTTCCCAAAAACTTGGAGAAAAGTGGCAGGGAGCAGCAGTGCCAGATCCCACACCTTGGGGCATATGACAGCTCTGCTTGTAACTCCCCCACTGCAGCCAGGGCTGGGGGAAGAAATCCAACAGCGACAGCATCCCCTTGTCATGTAGGAAGGTGGCGTGCCTGTGATTTTGGGCACAGTCACCCATGTATGTGCTGGGTCTCTTTTACATTTCCAGAGTGGGGGCAAAGCAGTATCTGCTTTACTTACACAGAGTGGGGCACTTTGTGGTTAAATGCAGCCTGAATCTGATGCTCATAGGTACTAAGGACCTCTGTAAGCAAGAGGCAGAGAATTTGCAAAGATTCCAAGGGCGACGGCTAGACACAAGCACTCATCAGTGCTGATTAAAGAACAGAAGCAGCAGAATGTGCCAGGGCTCAGGAGTCCCAATCAAAACCTGTTTGGAAGGGCTCTGGAGAGAGGAGACAGAGAGCAGAGGATGTCCTCGCTCTGCTTCTGTCAGCTCCCAGCAGTTCATTGAACAAATTAGGTTTCACTCTCAGATCTGCAAATGACAGTGGATGGCATTTAGCAGATGGCAAGTGTAATGGGACTGTCACACCGTTACAGGTTTAAAAACAAAGTATGGTAGGCAGCTAATGAATGTACACTTCCTAATTTCAAGAATTTTGTTCTATCCCTGTCAGGCATTAGGACTCAACTTGTGAGTCTTGAAAGACTTGCAATGTGTGTGTATGAAAAGACATAGTCTAGCATGTAACCAGGCTGTTTTACTTTAAAAATAGGCATTGAAATAAGCAATTTTCATAATTTATAGAAAAAAAATAAATAAAATATTTCTTCTTAATGGCTTCCAATATGCTTAAAAGTGAAATGCATTGTTTAACTGGGATGTCATCATTTAATAAGGATGAATATTTAATACAGAGGGTCTCACAAACCTGACGATACATTTCTGTCTTTCCTATTTTTCCTCATCTATTGAAAAATAAAAATTGAGCAACTCAAAAATCTACTTTATAAAGGATAGTGGTGCATATTTAAAAATATTTTCAGAATTAACACCTTTGTACAAGACCTCACTTTAAAATATTAATTTGTGGAGATGACAAGAAGATAGTGAGAGACTAATGAAACACAATAGATAATAAACAGAATTTTCTAAACTGCATACTGGCTTTTTTGTTTATTTATTAGTTTCTCCCAGTTTTTCCAGTGCCAACAGAGAAAGAAAAAAGAGATTACCAAATAAAAGCTTTATATGCATTGCATTTCTCTCTTTATCTCTTTCTCTTTTTTTTCTGAGGCATTTTTGTGTTAATTAAAGGACTGCTCTAGCTCCAGTTTAAGTCATCTGGGAGGTTTCCTTTTATTTTCAGTGATGATTTTATCATGCCCATGATGAATTGTTTATTAGGTTTGTTGTTTATCCAGCAGACTGGCTTCTGGGACTGCAGGAAAAAAACAGGGCAGATTTATAAATAAATATGGTCAGCACATCAATGTGTATTGGTAGTAGAAAGGTAAATTCAGCTAATTCCTGGTGAGTAAGCCATGATTTTCCTCTGTGCATTATACTCAGCTTCATTCTAAGAAAATGGTATAAACAAAGGATTGTTGGTGAAGAAAATTCTTAATCACTAGGAAACTAAAGTCAGGCTGCCATATCAGTCAGCTTAATGATAAAGAAATATTTTTTCTACTTCTTCTCTGCATAGGTATGGTCAACATTAAACACTCCTGATTGCATGCAATGGGATGGGGTTTCTTGGCAGAAGGGGGAAAACACTGACATAATTGTACCTCCCTGAAGTCTTTCTTGCTCTCAGGAACTTCCTTTGCTTACAGAGTGCTGTCAGTTGCAGCATTTCAGTAGCCTTTTCTCAGCCGGTTCTGCACAAATTGCTGGTGCACAACTGGTGATCATGCAGGGTTTGTTTGTGGGTTGAAGGACTCAAGACATATGAAAGGGCCTTGAATCTCAGTGAATATCAAGGCTCTTTAAGCTTAGTTTTGAAGTTTAAAAAAGACACTGGGTATTTTGCTATTCAATGTCACACAGCAGCAGTGTGCCATTTTTCCATCCCCACCAGCTGCACACCCTTATCACATAGATAAATTTGAACTGTAACTACAGTATAGACAAAAGAGAAATCCTGACACAAAGATTTGATGAGAACACACCTCAAATAACTTCAGTTTTGGGACTCTCACCCCAAGAAGGGCACTGAGGTGCTGGAGTGTGTCCAATGAACGTCAACAAAGCTGATGGTAGGACTTCTGAGGAACAGCTGAGGGACCTGGAGTTGTTTAGTCTGGAGAAAAGGACTCAATGATCTTGAGGTTCTTTTCCAACCTAAATTATTGTATGAGTTCATGATTCTGTGATCTACAATCTTCACCCACACAAGGCATGGCAGCCCTCTGGCCCTGCTGTTGGGACTTTTGCTGAGCATACAGATGATCTTTTGCCAGCTGCTCACACTTGCTGTTGCTGCACCACAGTACACTATGGGAAAGGGGAAGGGAAGTAAAATACCAACTGAGGTTAAGAATTTACCATTTCATCATTGCAGTGCTTCTTCCACCTGCCTGAGCAGTACTGTCAAACTCATTGGAAAAGCTACAAATGGGTATGAAAGTAACGTGAGTGGCTGTACTGGGTGAGCTCATCTTGGCTCAGCATCCTGTCTCCAAGAGCAATCAGCAAATGATAACTGAAAAGCAGAGAAAGAAGTTGACAACAACAAAAATAACCAAATCCCATATACTACCCCATTTTTTACTCTCCATCTTAGTGATTTCCTAAAGAAGTGGAATCCAGACCACACTGCAAAGGACTGTAGCAGCCTACAGCATCCTGTGGTAAAGACTGGAGCATCCTAAAAGACTGGAGCATCCCATTTCAGTGAATTGTGTGGTTCACTCATGTGCTCTGAATAGTAATGATAATCCTCTTTGTACAATACTGACTGTTTTCAATACCCAAATGCTGCATTTTAAGACAGTGTATGTGGTCTTTTTTTAGTGTGAGAGACAAATTGGTGTTTAATTCAGTTACCAAAAAAAAAATAATAAAATTTACAAAACAGCGACAAGCTATCCATAGCATACAAAATGTAATTGCTTTGTGCTATGATGTTTTGGTGTCATTAGGATAATTCTAAATGCAAGTGATTTAATTGTGTTTGTGCTAATTTTAATGTTTACAAATTAGGAAAAGATGCATTTAGTGGTCCATTGGGAAAGGGCTTTGAAACCTCGTATGTCTTTTGAGTCTACAGTACTGTCATTTATTCATAAACTCTTTATAATACCAGGGTGATTTGCTTTTTAGATTACTCTTGCATGGAAAGTGAGTCTCAAGAGTCTTCAGATACTTGGAATTCAAAGTCAGGTTCATGTGCATCTGTGTGTGCTTCAACAGATATTTAACCAAGTTCTTTTCTTCCTCTTTTCCAGGTCCCCGAGTCCCGATGGTGACTGTTCACAACACAACCAACACACAGAGTAAGAATGGACATGAGCCTTTCAGTTCTTCAGAGAAAAGTAACCAGGCAGGATACTGAGATGTATCTGCTCTGTGGTAAACTTAGACTAGTGGGGAATCCCAGACTCTGACTAAATGCAAGTCTTCTGCAAGTCAGAGGGACTGGCAGAGCTGTTGTGCTGCCATCAGAAAAGCTTTCTCTTGGGGATATGAAGGCAGGGTTTTGGGCATGATGTTTTAAACATGATCAATGTTCTTAAAAACATAGTTTCTTTTTGTTAGTTTTTCACAAGTATTGATTCACATCTTACTCAAAAAGAAGAAATATTTAAATATTTATTTAAATAGTTAAAAATCACATATGTGGCATATTGTATCCTTTGCCATTAAAGCAGAGATGCTTGGCAGTGTTCCACCTAGTGTCATCAGTGCCCTGTATTGTTAATGAGATAGATTATACATTTAACAGTCAGGTATCCTTCTTTTATTTATTTTTTTTTTGTTTCCTCCAGTTACAGTATTCCTTTTTCAGAGAAAGACATCCATAAAATTTAGCAACATCCTGGAACAAGTTAGACTAAAGCAATATGCTGCTGTGTGACTGGCCTGTAAGGGCAGCAAGAGAGACCTTTGCTGCCAAAGCAAAGAAGCACAACACTGCCTGGACCATGGCTGAGACTATCTGCTTTCATCTTTGCTTATAGGGTGACCACAAGATAAATATTTAATTTCCTCAACACTCAGTTTCTCCACTAATATGTAACTTCTGGATGAAAGTGCCATGGTGGCAAGCTGACTGGTCTTGCTGCCCAGAGGAGGGCTCTCACTGTGGTGCCAGGGTAATTGCTACTGGCAGTAGTAGGCTAGGGGTATAGCTCTGTGTGCTGGTCTGGTTCCTTGTGAAACTACTTCTGCTATAAATACATAAAAGAGCTCTTCTGGTCTAGAAAAATGCAATAATTTTTTTATTTTACTTTTTTTTTTAAGTAATACTGAAAGCAAATTGCACAAGTTCCTAACATTCTTAGTCTTTCTGCCCCAGTGACTGTATATATGCCAGTCTGTGCACAGGGGTGTATCAGCCTAGCAGGGAGCATAGCCAGAGCATCCCTGGTCATGCCCACAAGGCTCTTCGGCCCACAGAGGGTGTTGCCATTTTCTCTTTCCCCCCTTGAGCACACTACCTTAATTTTACCATAGAGATGGAGACAGCTGAGCAGCTGTAACAGCATGTACAGGACAATGAACAAGAAAAGTTCTCTCGTGAACTGGGGCACAGCCCCCTGGATACTTCTCTAAAATGCCTTTAGGTGAATAAAATGGAGATACTCTAGAACAGAAACAGCAAATGAAGGGCTTGGAAAAGTACCATAAACCACACCGAGACTAGCTTTATTTTGACATATACATACGGTAGCATTTATTAAATAGAGAACTTGTTCTATAGTCATTCACAGAAAACATTAGCCTTGCCCCTGGTTCCTTTCTTTTTTCCCCCCATTCTTTTGCTTTTGAATAAAGGGCAACTGACAGTTGCATGTTACTGAATTTGCTTATTTAATATGAGTCCATTACTCTGTGAAGGGAGTTTGCCTCTGTATTCTGCAATAATCTGATAATAGTGAGTTGCACTGAATATTATAGCGTGCTTACATTTAATTAAGCAATGACCATTTGTACTCCACAGACTCAAGCTCCCTATGGTCCTAAAGCAGAAAAGAAAGTCCTTTAGGAGATATGCCAATCTTTTTTATTTCCTCCACAGTCTTCCTGGCTTTCTGTGAATGCAATTATATGAACAAATAAAACGGCTTGACTAAATTCCCCTACGTGGCAAGCCCCTTTCTGCTGATAAAGCTACTTGTGTGTGCCATAATTAAATGAGAATCTTAATATTTAACTAAACGTAATAGACTGGTGCTTTGACTTTTGTGGGGGCTGTGGTTTCAATAGAGATGAGCCAGGCTTTTCAGAAGCAGGGTGAATAGTCACTGAGCCAGTATACTATTGCTGCAAGGTCTGTGAAATATATTAACTGGGAAGGACATGTTTTTGTGCTTTGCCTGCCTGTTCAGCAGAGGTGGGCAATGACAGCATGATAATCACGACCATAAGTGTTATTTGAGGAGCTGCAGTTGCACAGCTTTTTATCAGTGTGTCTCAAAAGGGAGGTTACAGTCAATGAAACACATAATTTGATGCAAAACCTCAAAACTTCCTTGGGTTCACATGGCAGAAATAATGCACTTGATGCCCCTGGTTCAGACCCAGCCTGATATGCCATGGGGGTGAGCACTGTAACAGGCTTACCAGGGCAGGATTCAGTGCCACCACAATGGGATCTTTCCAGCTCTTGAAGTCCTCACACATGGGGCTCAGGAGCCTCGTCATCACTAGGAGACATTTCCCACCACCTGGACATGCAAACCGAAATGTCTCCTAAAGATGGGTCCATTCCTTACCAGCTGGGAAGGATTTGCTGTTTCTGCTTTGTAGGTGGCTGCTTTTTCTAGAAGAGGTTCAGTGGCCAGAGCACATGGCTAGGATGTGGGGAAAAAGGACTAAAACATGGGAACCCTCTATTTCAGTCCCAGAGAGTCCTTGGAGAGGGCACATAAAGGGGACAATTCTTGAAGCACTCTGAAAGCCAAGACTGCTTCAAAACCTGGTATTTCAAGGTTGTAGTCTTTTTCTTCTCTCCCCACAGCTTTCCTTTTCGTGGATTTTCTCCTGCGTAGCAGCAGGTCCCAAAGCCCTTCATAGTCTCCTCCCTTTCCCTACTTATTATGTACAACCTGGGCACAGACTTGAGAACTTCTTCATTTGATATCTAGCTTTGTATGGCAGGTAGGTGTCTGACTGGGACCCATAGTACTCCCTCAACACAAAAGGTCACATTCCCATTTGCTGTAAATCAGATGAATGTCACTCATTTGAAGAATCTAGCTTTTTGCCAATGCAGAGCCTGGAAGGGAGTTCAAAGACTTAATTGAATCAGATGCCTGTGTGGACTAGAAGGAAATTCTTTCATAAGAAAACCTGTTACAAATATTAAGGTGGCTATAAAAGGTTAAAAAGCTTTTTCACAAAAAAATACCAGAAGTTTTTCTGATCTTGTCCTTCTTCTTTCAGAAATTTTTGAGCTGGAGGTAAATGAAAATGTGCAGCTTGCTGTAAATGACAGGCAAATGCCTAAGGTAGAATACGTGGAAATCAAGATTGACGATTACAGTAAGTAGTGTCTTTCTCTTCTTTTCCTTTTTCACTGCAATTGCTGTGAAACGATACAGTCATCTTGGCTAGACTGGCAGGAGAAGAAATGACTTTGGCTCTCAATAAACTCACACAGTTTACAAAGCACTCTCTAAGGATGTGCTGCATAAGGAGGGTATTACAGAGACAGGATTTGATGAGAATGCAGCTGAAGAAAGGCAAAATTATAGGGTTGGGGGTTTTTTATTCCTTTTTAAATTTCCTTTGTCAAGAAAAAGCCACTCTGGGAAATGACACGGTGTGGTGCCCCCATTGTTCAGGGCATTTGCCCTAGCAGGGCTGGTGTGTTATTTGAGAGGGGTTTGAAGTGTATGTGCTGGCTGGCTACAGCTGTGGCCCTTTCAGTCCACAATACCAAACTGCACCGACTGGAAACGACTCGCCAATGACTGCCCATTGGAGTTATTCAGGATTCTTTGAGAAAGGCTTGTCATTTGATAGGGCTGGAAAAAAAACCCACAAATCAACACACCACCAGCTCTATGAGAAACGTATAAAGAGTTTTCATCCGGAGTGAAGAAGGCAGAAGCTTGGAGCAGTTTATATCTGCAGATGGTGCATTATTTATTCCACTTGCATAATCATTCCCCACATATCTGTAAGCCAAAGAGAGAGAGAAAAGCCTAGTGGCAAACAGCCAAAGTGTATTAAGTGTATTTTCTGACTCTATTCGTACCTGCACCTGAAACAACCTAAGCAGCATCTTCTCTGCCTGTAAGCATGTATGTTACCTATATGTGGAAAATCCACATACTCAGAATCATACAACAGCTCTGAAAAAGTGTGTTTGTGTGTATGGTGTCAATTCCAAAAGAAACACAAAGAACCTGAGTTCAATATATGGCCCAAAGGAACATACCTCTCAGAGCAGTGACATGTGTTGGATGGCAGGTTACTAATTTCAAATACTATCCAGAGTTATAAAATGAGAAGCAAAAGCTGAGAGGCAGTTACCATTTGAAAAGGCTCATAATGGCCCTAAAATGTTCTGCTTACCACATGGGCATTAGGAATATAAACCAGTGCATGAAATAACAAGAAGAGACATGCATTTCCAGAACTTATGGGCAGGAAAAGATGGGGAAAGCTCCTGTCATAAGTATCATGTCCATCCATGCTATGAGCCAGTGCATAGTGGCACTGGAAGCTTATTAGGAATAACTCAGCTTGATCCTAAATTTTTTTAACTGCAGGTATTATTGAAACATGAGTCTGGTCATTTAACTTAAAATATATATATCTGGGTGTGTAATAAATAGAAGCTGGCCACAGCAGTGTGGTCACTCTTCTGTGCCCTCCCTGTGCTTTCAATGCTTTGGGTTCAGCAGCCTTGGGAACACTGCGTGTATTCCGTAAGTTATATTTAAAGTCAAGCAATGGCCTTTTGGGCTGTCCCTGGGCCATTGATCCAATTTGCAGCTATTAGCATTCAGATGGAATAACTAATTAGGCGGAGTCTCAGACAATAATTGCAAAGCAAACCACTTAAACCGCGCAGTTAATCTGTGTATTAATCTACTGAAAATGCTCCTAATACCGATTTAATTGCTGGGCCTTTGCTAATCTGGATTGTAGTTAACATTTTAAAAATAGATGTGCTCTTTTTAATGTGGAGAGCATTTGTATGGCAGTGTTTTTGACTATCAATACGAAGACATAAGAAGCATTTAAGTGAGCACGTCCCTCACTTACATGGGTTCAGTACCAGTATGATGATGTGGAATTCAGCACGGTTACCTCCTGGTTTACAGCAAAATTAAGCCCTCTCGAAGTTAGGATTAAAATGTTTCTCTATCTGTCTTCATACCATTACAGCAAAAATCATCCTAGTCTCTCCCCTAGTCACCATACTTGATTGGGTTTTAAATTACCATTTTCATCGCTGATTTTCCCCCTCCTCTGCTGCCCTAAAATATTGATTTCTGGCTGCATCAGTCATGCAGCTGCCAAAAAGGGAAGTTATAGCTATTGCCAGCTGTTAATTGAATGCTGTAAAAGTGATGCATGACTGAACAGCTCGTGCTGTACTCCCGATTTACATTTCTTGTCACCTTGGATATCATAATATGGGTCTTTTCTTTGACAACATCTGTGTTTCTAAGGTATTATTTACCAGTGCCTCTGATGAAGTGCCATTTTGTTCCTGCTTATAAGTGGCCAAAACAACAGAAAAATCTATTAAGAGTTCTGTCAGTGTTCCCACACTGAAGACATGTTGTTATTTGTATTTTCTTGCCTAGAATTGCCAATGCAGATCTTAAAACCGGCAACCTTTTCGGACACGGCACACTACCCCCTGCTTTTGGTTGTGTAAGTTCTTGCTCATCCTTTTTTTTTTCTATTCCCATTGTTAGGGCAGTGTGGAAACCTTGGCCATGGCCAGCGTCTTTTAAGATATGCTTTGTACAATGAAAGTCAGACCACTTTAGCACATAAGTCCAGCACATTGGTCCCTATCCCCTGTTATTCCTTGGAGCTGGGAGAGTTCTGACATCAGTCCCTTCTCTCCCATTTTTGAGCCAAGACATTCAGATTCAGGAGGGTACCCTAGTGCAGGATAAATTGTAGGATTTTGTAAAGTTGTTCCACATACACTTGCAATTCGGTGATTTGGGGGGGCAGAAACAGGATGGGGAGGAATAAAAGTTGAATACTGATGCTCTGTCTTAGTGCTTAGGGCATTCACCCAGTGCTTAACAGGTAGCTTTAGAATGGGATGTAGTCATTCTTCCTACAGCTTTAATTTTAGACACCCTTATGCAGCAATCCTTCCCACGTAAATGCCAGCGTTCCCTGAAGTGACAGTAAAGAGAGCTAGAAACCTTTGAAGATCTCCATGATATTAGTGGTTGTATCAGGTAGGTAGGATTTCCTCCTGGAAGGCACAGGAAATGGGTATTTCTTTATGCAACATTTAGTAATAATAATATACATTACTAAAGGTGGTTTGGGGTTTTTTTCTGTCAATTTGGAAAGAAACTGAGGGAGGAAAGTCACTGATCTTGGAAGAACCTGTTTGGGCCTGGCTGTGTCCCACTTCATTGCTTGCTCCCTGCCAGGGGACACCCAATGAGTGAGAAACCTCATGCAGGAGTGGTGAATGTATGATAAATGCCTGAGCACCATCCTGCACATCCCTCCATGAAGGACAAAAACACTGCAATAAGCATGTCGTTACATCACAAAATTACTGCAGAGAAAATGTACTTCATTATACAAGTGCTTGAGGAAGATTGGTACTCATCAAGCTAACAGCACTTGATTAGGCTGCTTCTGAAGCTGGATGTGCCTGGGTCTTGCTTGAATAAATGCAAATGACTGAAGTCACATGCACATTAAAATCCTGCAGTGCGTTACCTGATGCCCCCCAGAACCCCAAAAAGCACAAAAAGTAGATATGGAAGTGCCAGTGGCTTGACATACCTCCAATCCTAAAATATTGGTTATAATCATCATCATCATCATCTCCCGATTTTCCGAGTTCTCTGGCTGAAGTGGGGTCAATATTTCTTAAGAAAGTTCCCCTATATATGATCAAGCCCTAAGGAGAAGGGTGAGGTGGGAATCTTGCCCACCCCTTCCCCTTGCCCAACAATTTTCAGCAAACAAAGCAAAAGCTGTATCACTTTAAAAGTGTCCTTTCCCTTTGTACTCATGTGAAGTAGTGGTGAAAGAAGTTATTGTCAACTCCATCTTGAGAATCCTGGGAGAGTGAAGGTCTGGGATGGGTGAATGGGGACAGTAAACCCCAGTGCTTGCCAGTTAAGGAAAAGATGACTGATGCTTCATCCAGCCTGTTTTGGCAGTGCCAGCAGACCTCAAAGCCAGGCTTCTTGCAGAAACCCATCCACCAGGAAAACACCATATTTGGGGAACATAGAAAATATATCTAGATTAGAGCAGGTGTAAAAATGGAAAACTCAACTGACCTCTGCATTGCTGTCCTGGTTTACTCCCAAGAGGAGCCTGCACAGTTAGTGATGTACTTTCTAGGTTTGTTCAAAGTTCATGTTAGCACAGCAGTACTAGCCTTGCAAGGAGAGAGGCAGAAAATAACTTGCAGCTTCCACTCCAGCTTCCAAACCCATCCCACAGAACCAGCCTCCTGCACATGATTGTTTCAGACACTGGTCTCCCCTTTTTGAAGTCCGTCCTGCCTTATGATACACATGGGGGCTGCTGAGCCCCATTGCCACGGTGAGCTCGCCCGGGGAGGGTGTTTGGCTTGTGCTTGGTTCTGATGCCTTTGCCTGATGCCCATTTCTGTTTCAGGGATGGGACTCCTGGCAGCCAGATCGTAACGGAGAGATTTGAGGTGACATGGGAGAGTGTCATGGTCAGCTCTCACAACGCCATTGTGCTCAAGTTCGACGGCCGTGGGAGTGGCTTCCAGGGCACTAAGCTCTTGCACGAAGTTAAGAGGAGGCTGGGCCTTCTGGAAGAGAAGGATCAGTTGGAAGCTGTCCGGTGAATGGCACTGTCATTGAAGAAATTAGTTCATTAATGATAATTAATCCAAGGCTGTCATTAGTCCTGGTTCTTTTAGTGGTGTGTAGGGTAATGCAAGGAGATGGGAGGGAAGGACACGTAGTCATACAGCTGTGACCAAGTGATGGCACGTGAGGGAGTGCTCATGACAACCAGTGCAGAAGGAGAAAAACAAGCCTTAAAAAAGAGCTAAATTAGAGCAATCTTATCTGTATCATGTGTTCAAAGTCTGTTTATTTTTAGCTCTGTACAGTCACACAGCTACAAACAAGCAAGCTTGAATATCAACTCCTGCATTAATTTTTTGCTAGATTGGTAGTTGGAATAAATCCATCTTTAAACCCCTAAAATTTTAAAACTGAAGAGAACGGTGCAAAAACCTAAAGTCAAGTCCTGTCAAATTATTAGATTTATTCTCCACATCATCACAGTAAAACCACTATTGGAGTAGAGCAATAGCATCAGTTTTGTTAGGACTTCCAGAGGCAGAGCAGGACAACAGGTTGCAAGATTAAATGGAACAGAGACTCGTGTGAAAGCAGCACCTAGCAGCGTGAATTTGGATTGTCTGCATCATTTTTATGTGGCCACCCCAAATTCAGGCTGATAAAAATCACAGTATGTTTGCTATATCTTAAAGGAAAAGTATTTTTAACCCCCTGTTTCTCCTCTCTCATGTTCTAGGACAATGCTGAAGGAGCATTACATTGATAAAATGCGAGTCGGTGTGTTTGGGAAGGTAATGTTTTCCCGTTGTTCCTTTCTGCTATTCTAGTTGGCTGATGTGGCTAAGCAGCTGAACTAAACCCTGATTTATTGAATATGTCAGTGGTGACTTTTTCATTATTATTTATATTTGAGATAGACTGCTTCTTGGTCAGAGATATTAAAGATGAAAGCTTTCATTTTATCAATGTATTTGTCAATATTTTTTTTTATTAACTTCCAAGTGCAGAAAGTGACTGTTTGCCAGAAAAACACTGTCAGATAATTAATTTTTTTTCCCCCCCCTTGCAAACTTCTATTTCATTTTCACCTTGTCCCTTAGGCCCTATCGGAATGTGGGTAGATCTAGCTTGTGTCTTACAAATATACAACAACAGTATTGATTTCTGAGGCTGATTTCACAGCACAGTGTGCGCCCAGCTGGGAAACAGCAATTGCAAAGTACA
Organism: Ceyx cyanopectus; assembly: GCA_013401355.1. Classification (NCBI taxonomy): domain Eukaryota; kingdom Metazoa; phylum Chordata; class Aves; order Coraciiformes; family Alcedinidae; genus Ceyx; species Ceyx cyanopectus. The sequence goes on from VYZU01071974.1 coordinate 23,949, forward strand.
TACAGTTTGAAATGAGAATGGGAGTGCGAGTAGAAATTGTTTATTGTGGGAGATACAGGCTTAGAGTGGGCGAAGAGAGCTGAACATACAGCAGCATCTCTGCAGGGAGTTGTTAACAGGCTGACAGCAGAAGCTGAAATTGTGATGCCCATTCTAAATAACAAAAGAGTGGGGCAATATTTTTGAGAGCTAACATGTCTAATCAGACCCACGAGCATAATGAAGGATGAAAAGATGCAAGTTCTTGGGTACTGAACCTTCCTTCCTGCCTGCAGGAGGATGCAGTGTGTGTAGAGCTCACCTTCAGCCACGTCTGCCAAAGCCTGGGAGATCTCCCTTGTTTTGTGGGTTTTTTTCAGGGCAAGGTATTAAGGGCTCTGTAATGGCTGAGAGTTTGCTGCAAGGTCTCAGCTGCCCTGTTTTTGTACCCAAAAGCAGCAGCACCTCAAAGCAGGACCGCTGATGCCCCTGCCCGGTTTATGTTCCAGGATTATGGTGGCTACCTGAGCATTTACATGCTTCCAGCTGGTGAAGAGAACCAGGTGTTTGCCTGTGGAGCTGCTCTTTCCCCGCTGACAGACTTCAAACTATATGGTAAACCCCATCTAAGAACTCACAGACACTCTTGTTGGCTGCAAATCATTTCTGTCCTAACCTTTCCCCTAACCTTTCTCTTTCATCCCCAAGATCCTGCCTGTGTTGTATTGTGTGTCTTAGGATGAGCTATAAACCCTTTCCCCCTCTCCCAAGAGCAATTTTGCTGGCACTTGTGGGACCAGCCATGGTGGTCAGAGTAATAAATGCACTTTTATTACTCTGTCCTTTTAAATAAAAGAGAATTGGTTCTAAACCTCTCCAGACTGTGATACCAACCTGCAACTCTGCCTTGCACCATGGTCCTTTCATACTTGAACCACCCATTGTTGGGAGGTGTGCTCTAGCCTGCCCAGCTTGTCCTTCTCTGTGGCAGTACTCTACTCCACATGGTGGTCCTTTCTCTCAGGAACACCAGTTCCCTTTGCACTTAGTGCAGCAAAAATCAGGGGACTGCTATGGAAGTCAGTGGTGTTAAGCCAACCATCAAGTCCCCTACAGTTATCCCTGAGACCAGTGGGAGCTTGCAGTAGACTGTTGATGGAGATGGCCCCAGGTGAAAAGAGAAAGGGACAGAATATGATAGTGCTCTTCTCCTCTCATATCCTGGTTGCATTAAGAAAAAAAAAAAACAAGCCACAAAACAAAATGGGCTTTTCTATGATGTAGAAACATAAGCATGTGGTGATAATGAAAGACTGAAAGACTGTGATGATCTTCAGAGGTCCCTTCCAACCCCTAACATTCTGTGGTTCTGATTCTGTATATTTTTAGTAGATTGTCAAAACCTTTTAGAAACGTGTCCTGAGTTAACTTAGACAATGTTAGAAAATATCTTTTTTTAGCATTTGCATTATTTGACTCCAAAGCACCAGTGTACTTACTTATGACTGAAAGATGTTTTCTTTCCTTCTCTTCAAGCTTCAGCATTTTCTGAAAGATACTTGGGCTTGCATGGGATTGATAACAGAGCATATGAGGTAACTGCATGGACACTGATAAAATGTGAACAGGGTTTTAGCTCTTCCTGAATGTGTTCCCTTTTGGGGAAGAAAAAAAGATGTGCAAGATGGACTCATTACTAAAACTATTATTTTAAAAGCATCAAGGTGCCCTTCAGCCTACTTACTGCTTTTGTTGTCTTTATAGTAGTGATGGATGTTTTTTATGGATCAGCCTTCATGTCTGACTCTCTAAATTGGGTAAATACAGTCGTTTGAGTTTTACTGATTGAAAGAGCTGAGGTTGAGTGACTAAGATGTGCCCAAGTGGACACGATGTCATAACCTCCTTTAAAGTTCATTCCAATGGTCTTGCCACTTCGATGCTCCCTGAGGCATAATTTTTGACCCACAGTCAAGTGAAACTCAGCTTCTCTTGGCTTTTTCAATGTAAGCAAAAATGTGATATTTTTGGCAGGCAGAACTCTGTGCCAGAGTTGAGCAGGACATGGAAAAGATGACATTGCATCAATTAATAAAGTTTTTGTTTCATGTTTATGATGGGATCAGTTGGATCATGCCTTCTTTCCTTCAATTACTTGGAGGAAAAACCTAATAAAGAACAATCACACAAATAAACATTATTATACAGGAAACATTGTTAAGCCTACTAAACCTTGTCTTCAGCTGGTAGAAATGAAGGCAGCACAGGTTTGAAACTGATTTCTTACAGAGAAGGCTGGTAACACCCAGTGCCCCTGCAATAGAAACTTTTCCTGACTTGTATTCTTCTGAACAATGCAGCAAAAAGTGGATAAGTTCTTAATTTCTCTTACCTACTACCATTTGCAGTCACTCAGGTTTGTATCTCCCCTGTGCGTCTGAAAGACAGTTGGGGGGCAAAGGCATTGTCAGCCATGGACACTTGAATTTAGCATCAGATCCTCCCCCAGGCTGTCAGAGCTCATTGAGGTTGGCTTTCAAACCACACCAAAGTCACTCCAGCTCTCTGAAGAGTTCTTAGGAATAGGCACTGGGTCACTCTTTTCATCAGTGTTTTGTATTCACTGGAAATTCACTTTGACATTTTCCATGGGTTTTGCAGTTTGGATTTTTGGTGAAGATTATCAGAACAGATGAGGGTCTCTGACCTCTTCCTGCTGCTGATACTGAGCCTGGAAGGGTGGGGTGAGGGTCTGTTTTACCTCCAGACTGATCCAAGGAGCCAAGAGAACATGATGTGCTGGTGTCTTCTTGTTATCCTTGTGATGAAGTATCAAATGGAATTAAGTGTTTCTATTTTCTCTGTGTAAATTGCTAATTTCTAGCAAGATTTTTAATCTTATTGCAACCTTTACCTTCACAGATCACCAAATTAGCACACAGAGTCTCATTACTGAAGGAACAGACATTTTTGATCATTCATGCTACAGCTGATGGTAAGTTATCCCATCATTTGAGCTCATTATATGTTTGGGTTGGCTTTGATTTTTCTTAATTAAATTTGCTTCTTTAATGATTGTAATTTGTTTTTACAGAAAAAATCCATTTTCAACATACTGCAGACCTTATCACACACCTAATTAGGGCAAAGGCTAATTACAGCTTGCAGGTACAGTATGTTTCCTTTTTTTCGTATTTGAGTAGTTATCTCCCAGTTTGAACTCAAACTGGTGTTATGAAGCAAGCTTTGAAAAGCCACCTACAAACACAGCCTAGCAGTAGAAATAGCAGCAGCATATAATGTGTGCCTGTGTACTCTTCTGCTTATTTGATACTCCTGGTTTGGTTTGGACAGTTGTAAAACAGTTATTAAATTACAGACATATCACTAAGGATTGATGGCTGTTGACTTTCTTTTGGAACAACAGGCCAAATTCATGATGCAGTATAAGAAAACAGGGATCTAAATTAAATCTCCCAGAAAACATAAGGAGAGAAATGTCACTTAAATCTGACATCCCACTGCAAATTACATACTCTGGTCTAGAAAGCCTCTCTTTCCACCGAATTACATCTGTGATTTGCTGAATGACTATGTCCAAGCCCCTAGAGCTTCCAAAATGAATCCATCCACCAGCCATGGGGATGATCCATACCCTCTGCTACATCCCAGGCTACAGCCAAGAGAGTGCAGCTAGCTCAGGCAAAAAAATCCATGCCAGGGACTGTGCTACAGCTCGAAGTCTGAGTATGTTGCAGTGCCCAAGTCCTACTGACACTTGATTTACTGAATACCAGCTCCCTCTGGCTGCATTTCTGCAGAGCTTCATGTGAGGGTATGCTCACTCTATCAGCTCCAAAGGCAGATGGGATGGATCACAGGCACAGGAGCTAAGCAGTGAGCCTGGCACTGCTTTGGTCAGTGTTAATGTGACTGAGCTGCCCCTGCACATTTCCCAGTGCAGAGACATTAGTGCATTAGAGCTCGAAGGCACCAATGGGCTTGATGCACATCAAAGGTTCATTAAGGAATGAATTGAGGGTTGAGGGATCTACATCTTGGATTGAGGTACTCAGAGCAGCAGTGAGACACCTCAGTCCTTCCTGCAAGTTCTAACCCTAGAAATTCTTTTTTTTCCCTCTTCAATAATCCAGCCTAGACAACCAATTACAGTCCTCTCACAATCCTTCAACATGTGCAGAAGTCACCTGTTCCATTTACATGGAAAGTTCTGTTGAAACTATATTTCTAGCTTTCCTCATTTTTGCTGTTATTTCTCCAACAATCTCTATGTTTACTTAATGGCATTTTTTTCTCTAAAGTCTTCATTTTAGTCAGTAAAACCTAATGCTGTTTCTCTCCACAGACTTGCAGTGAGGTTTTTTTTCAGTTTTCACAAGGAGCAAGTACTGTTATTTGAAGTGTGGTCTGTCTCTGCTTAATCTGAACTTGCTCAGAATGGAATTTAGCCCGGACCTCATGTGAATCTATGGGAAGACACGGGGTGAAGAGAAGAAACAATGGGTTTTCTGGCTTGCTTGAGCTGCAGATATGGGTCCTGAAAGGAAATTTCAAGCTTCTAACAGCCCGTACTTACCTGTTTCTTTGCAGATTTACCCTGATGAAAGCCATTACTTCAGTAATGCAGCACTGGAGCAACATTTGTACAACTCCATTGTCAACTTCTTTGCATCGTGTTTCCAAATTCAGGACAAGCTCCCAATAGCCCCACTGAAAGAGGAGGAGGATGATGATTAACCCAACTTGTCCGTGCTAAGCACAAGGCAAATCTCTCTAACAATATGCAACTGGATCATTTTTTCCTGAAGAAAGAGATGTTACATTGTTAGCATGTATTTAAAGAAAACTGAAAGCAGCTCCTCTGCTTTACTTGACAGCAACTCCTTCCTAAATGGAAGAACATTAAGCATGGTGAACTCAGCAGAAACTGCTGTCTGAAATTAATCCATCACAACCAACAGCATCTTTTTATTTGTGGGTTTTTCCCCCCCCCTTTTTTTTTTTTTTATGTTTGCCACAAGGTGACTTCGAGCTTGAAAGTGGTAAGACATTGAACTTGAAGGAACACCCTGAGAAACTGCTTTGGAACTGGAAGATTTACTGTGTTTGCATTTAAGCAATCAAGCAGTATTAGTGAAATCCATCATCCACATTAAAGTTACTATAGCTAGCACCACACTGTGTCAGAAAAAAAAATCTAACCTAATACACAGAAAAGATTATAGCACAATTATTTGGAAGGATACTGATTCATACCTACTTACCTGCTCTTTCCATCTTCAGGAGGTTTGTCATTGCTACAGGACATACAAATTCAATTGTACAAATATCACTATAGTTACATTGATCTTTAGCTTTCTGTAATGATTTCTTAGTTTTGTATAGCTTTAACTTCTGTTTTCATTTGGTGTCATGCTTACATTGTTAGTTTTTCAACATATTCTGGATGGGGAAAATACATACACAGTATTAACCAAGACCTTAGGGGTCTAAAGAGGCAACGGGGGTCAAGGTACAGACATTAAAACATCTGTTCAAGTGAAGGAAATCTCACTCTCCTGTTCCTGGCATAGCTTTTGCCTGCAAGACTGAGCATTTTCTTTGGCAGCCTTGAAAAATATGCACATAAATAAGCTAAATCAGCTTAACATTAAGATATTTTTATTGTACTAGAGAAAAATATGTAATGGTCATAATTATTCTTTTTCTTCTTTTACTGTTGGAACAATTGTTTGGCAACCTGTTGGGAAACAGCTAAATGAGGCTGTGGTAGCAGGAATTTGTACCAGATATTTCACAGATCATCTCCTAAAGCCATTTAAACAGAACCAACATGCAGAAATTTATTGCACATGCTGTCTGAGGCTTAGTTTTATTCCAGGTCAATGATTAGCACATTCCAGACACACGTTTAATTTTCTCTTCTGCTTGCACTACTTTTGCCAAGCAAACAGGAAAAAAAAAAAGAAAAAAGAAAAGTATTTTTACTTTGCAATATATGACATTTCATTTTAGCAGTGCAAAGCAACCTTTAAAACTTCTTGTGAAAATATTCAGCTCTCAGAAAGAAGTCCAACCATCGTTGTGTCCACTTCCTGCATCCCCGGAATTTTGACTAGTGGCACTCCTTGTAAAATATTCTGACCAAATGTACAGCCAGTATTAATACTGTATATTTCATTTTGTTGTATATAAAGGAATGTAAGTCAGCTTTGTCAGGTCCCCAATCCAATATTAGTCTTGTGTTCAGCATGCATGTGATAACACTTCTTTGCTGATCAGGACTCTTTAGACGTACTAGCTTGGAAATATAACAATTAATGTAATTTCTTCTCTTGTTTTGACAGCTTGAATATCAATGACAGTTTCTACTTTTTACATAGTACTGTGGGTAAACTTACATCCTGACAGCAAGGATGATGTTTCCATTGTGTTCTTCAGTGTGTCCTTTTTATTATTATCTTTATTTTATGCTTTGAATGTTGGTTGTACTTTGACCATCATGAAAAATATATTGCTAAACCACGGAAATGACCTAGTTTGGTTTTAATTATATTTCATTTACAGTGCATTGACATTGTGTGAACAAGAACTACAGTATAAATCTGCTTTATCCAGCAAAATGCCCAATGGACACTAAGGATGCTGCGTGGCCAGATTTTGCTACACGGAACAGGCTCAAGAGCCTGAAATGAACTTGACCGGAGAAATGTAAAAATCTGCTCTGTCCACAATCTTTTGTAGAGAGAATTTTAGGATGTGGCATGGTAGTGTTTGTTCATTCATGGAATAAAACATTATTTTACCACCCTGGTTGCTACTGCTGTTATTTTGTGTTAAGTGCTTAAATAAGAACTTCTGGAAGTGCTGTTCCTGCTTGGACTGAGCCCAGACACCAGGGTGCAGATGAGAAAAATTAAAACCAGTCTTTATAAATAAATACACATGGCCATTTAGTCTGCTTGTCAACTTGGGAAATGGTGTCCCCATGGTAAAATGGGACTGCACTGGAGCTGTTGTGGCTTAATCCCAACCTGCAACTAACCCCCAGACAGCTGCTCACTCACCCTCAGATGGGAAGGGGAAGAGAATCAGGGGGAGAGAATCATCGTCAGAGACCTTCCTCAAACAAGCAGCAGCTTTTCTGTGTGACTATTTTGCTCCACTAGCTGTGAGGACAGGAGTGACTATCACAGAGTGGAACAGCTGGGAGACAAATTAGGACCCTGTGACAGCACTTTATCAACTACAAGATAAGCTGGATGTTCCTACACCTTCTTTACTCCTGGAAATGAAATCCTTCACAGATTTCCTGGGAAAATTGAGATTTTTTTCTCAAATTAGAAATCCTATCTGTGTCTGCACCCTACAATAACTGGTCTCTTCATCTCAAGCTGTACCTGTAGGAAATACTGAAATCTGCACACTCATCTATGTCTCTAGGCCTAATGAAGACTTGGAAGACCTTTTCACCCTAACAGGTGTAGCAGAGCTGTGAGGCTGAGCAGCCACTTGGAGGTACAAGGGTGAGAAGGACACTTTCCAGTGGCATCAGCTGACTTGCTGCATCTTGTCAGCATCCAGAGTGATGTCCAATCAACTGATACCAACTTACCTGAACTCGAGTCACAGGAAATTTAATAGTTCACAGCAAAACCAAGGAGCTCTCATGGACACTTAGCTCTAATCTTTGCTGCCAGCAAATCAGGAAGCAAGGAGCTTGAACATTTGTACAGGGCAGGCAGATTTCATTAGTACAAAATAGATTTGCTGTTATTTTGTGCAATTACCTAAATGTAACAGATATTTTTTAATCATCCAAACAAATCAAGCTTATACTGTCAGCTAACTGGCATTTCTGGATGCCATAATGTTCAACTGTGGCATCCCAAAGCGGAAGAGAACTAATGAGCAGTGCCCTGCTAATTCAGAAGGAAACCACAGAGGGGAAAATGAGGCACTGCTGGTAGCTAATTAACAAAGCCAGGCAGCCAGCCATGTTTGTAATTGTCTATGGGTTAGGCATGGAGCATATAAACCCATCCAGGCTCTGCCTATAAGCTGAGGCCAGATCAGGTTGTGTCTCTGGAGGGTGGGAAGGAAAAAAACCATGAGTGAAGGAGAAAGGATATGTGGGATGTTCACAGTACCTTTCCCCATGGAATAACCATCAGAGAGTGCTGTTAATGGGGAGAAATAGGTGTTTACTAGGGGAGACCAAAGGAATAGGGCTTGTACCTGGAAGGGTGCTCTTGTTTTTGCTCTCATGCTCATGTTATCTCTCCAAAGCTTGTTCTCATTGGCAGTGACAAGGCAATTGGATGCTTTAACTTTACTTATTGGGTCATAGGGCACATCTGCCCTGCAGGCCTTCCTGTGGCTTCACTGAAACTGCCAGACATGCCTTGGGTGAGTACTGGGGTAAGGACACTCTTCCTTGCCCTGAGTAAATACTGTGGCTCCACCGGACTCTCATTCCTCCCTGACTTCTTATCGGCTTTCCATTTGCACAAAAAACAAAAGGAAGAGGAAAAGGCAAAAATGGAACAGGTAAAAGAAAAAGAAAAAGCCCTCTAAAGGCAGCTTTTTCTGTTGATTGTTATAACTTGAAACACAGACTTTCTTTCCACTGCAGCTCAAGAAATCAAGGGCTGAGGACACCTTTTTTCTGAATATCCTCAACTGAGACCACCCTGGCTGACCATCTTGAAGGGGACAGAGGGAAAGTGGGGTCACCTCTGGTAACAGAGACCAGTGGGAGAGGAGAAACCAGTCCTGCTGTCACTCTCCCAATAGAGCAAGGCAGCTGGGGAGTGGCCTCCACCCCACTCAGCCTTGGAGGGAGAATCAGCTGCTCCCCATCCTGCAGCCAAATGCAAGACCACCCTCCCAGTGCAATCTTAGGTCCTCTATCTGGCCACAATAATCAATGTCCTTTCTAAGCAATGATTTCTGCTACAGCAGTTGTTGCCAGCAGCTGTGAAGGGGAAGAATCAGAAATCCTTTGTAAAATGGATTATTTTTTTCTTTGTTAAGACATTCATTAAAAGCCTCAAACGAAGCTACATTCTGACTCCTTGCTGGGATAACAGCTTTAATCAAAATAACTATTTTCCTGATCAAAAGAGAAGAAGAATAAAAAAGGGAAATATAGATGGAACAAGGCCCCAGGAATGCAGAGAGGTAAACCATGTGCCAGTGTTCCTGTGGAATAACAAGGTTCCCTCCAGATTTTTTCCTCCCTTCCTTATAAATGTGCCTTTTGAGTCATTTTAAAGCAACTAACCACTCTTGGAGCTGATGTGAGTGCTCTCATCCTTGCTGGGAAAGGAGGTATCCAGGCCTTACACAGTCTTTGCAACAGCTGTTGGCAATGTCCTGAAATGCTGAGCATTCCCAGTAAGTCGACCTGCCATGTTTGTTAGTTAGGATTCATCACCAGCCTGCACAAGCTCCTGAGTACCGGCTGCCCACCTCCTCATCTGGGAGCACTCTGAAATAGGGTAAGTCCTTCACCTGGAAAACCAAACCCAAAGCAAAATGTGAAGGTGGCCAACTCTGTGTGCCACATTCTGCTCTGAAACACCACAGGAAAAGAGTACAGAGGCTCAGGAGCCTCCCAGGGCAGTCCTGTGTAATAGTTTCTGACTTTTTTTTTTTCCCCTGTGACCTCTCATTTGCAGGCATAGAAAGCAGGTAATTCAGGCTGCTGTTTTACCTGGACTTGGCCCCTTCTTCATCCCAGCAGTGTAGCCATCACCCGAGGCACGGGGCACACAGGGCAATGTCACATGAGCCTGCCATGCAGCGAAACGTTTGCCACCTACCTATTAAAAAGCATTCCAGAGGAAAGGGAAGAGACAAAGGAGGGACCAGACATGAGACAATCCCTCCCCGACAAGGTTAGAAAAGCACAGAGACCCTCTACCCCAGATGACTTCAGTCTCTGCACTGAGAGATTCAGGAAAGGCAGATGAGAAGAGCCAGCCTAACACCACTAAGCTTAAAATTACTACTGGCAAGCCTCAGAGGGAAACCTTTAGGAGTCTAGAAATCAAAGGGAGTTGAAATGAGCTGAGATCTGGCTCGAAGCTGTTCTCTCTCTCTTGAGCTGCTCACCACAGCCTGCACCCTCCGAACTGCCAGGAGCAAGAAGCACCGCACCCATGATGATGCTGAGGGTGCTGGGGGAGAACAGAAAGGGTCATATTCTCACCCAAAAGCTGCCAGCAAAGCCTGCAAATTTATCCGGTATCCTGCGTTCCTGAAAGCGGCAGGAGGGAAATCAGCAGTGACAACGCAGTGAGCACCTGGCCCCGGAGCAAAGACCTGCGTGGAAAGCCAGAGAGGGCCTGGGGCAAGAACAGGAACAGAAATCGCTGCTTCTGGGCTGTCAGTAGCAAGGCTTCTGTCAGCTGCTGCTGCTGGGGTTGCATAGGAAGGACAAAACCACAGCCAGTGCCACATCAGTATTTTTCATCCTTATCAACTCTGCACGGTGGGCTGCAGTTCTTCTTGATGAGGCATTTATGGGAAGGTAGAAGCTCTGAAAACATTAACTTCAAACCTCATTAACTGCATAGGATTGGTCTGTGATCCAGTAGAATTTTGTTTTCCCTGTAATGATTCTTATGTAATTTACGAGGAAGTTAGGCTAAGAAAACTTTTCTCACTTGCCTCTAGTGGCAGACTGTAAACAATTTATCATGCAACACAGCAACGACAGCCAGAAACCAACTCAGCTCAAACATCCCAGAAAAAAAATCTTCAGCTCTGGCTGAATAACTAGCAGGTGGAAAGGCACTGCATTTTCCTGCATTAGGATTTTAAAGGTAAAATATCTTTCAATATCACCTGGCACCTTCAGAAAAGTAAAGAAAATGAAGAAATCCCTGTCTGAAGCATTTCATGGTGTGCAAAGAGTAAAAGTCTGTGTGCAGAGCAGGCTTTTAGGATGCTTTTAAGAAAGTTTGAGTGCCATAGTTTTTTTCTGAACAAATGTCAGCTGCATTCAAGAAGTGAAATGCAGATGTTTACACTGAGCATCTCTACAGTTGAGACATCCAATCTAAACTCTATAGATTCTTTTTATATATATAATTATTGTAATTTATTTATTTTTTTTCAGACTGACAGGCACCTTAGGGTACAATTTATCCAGCCAGTTCCAGGCACCTGCTGTGGGAGGGCAAGTTCTGTGTGGACCAGGCAGATTTGGGTGAGCAGATCAGCTATAGAGATTCTTTTCAACTGAAGAGACAGAGAATGCAAAACAAGAAAGTATTCTATCTGTAAAGGAATTAACAAACACCTCTGTTTTCTCCCAGTTGCTTAGTGCAGTTACAGCAGAGCACGACCACTTGCTGTTATACATTTATTATAGTTCCCAGCACCAGGGAAGCAGTTGAGTGGTAGGATGCCATCTGCTGCTCTGAACACTTATTTCCTCCCTTCCCAGTGGGCAGCTTGTGCCAGTGGGGGAAAATTGGGAAAATGTTTGGATCATCTGCAAAGTGAAAATAGTTTCATCCATGAAACAAAATTTTCCTGGATAATAGAAAGTGGAGTAAAGAGTTTAATCTCACGAGTGCCAGTTCAGTTATGGGGAAAAGTTTGTGCACTGAGTGAGGCATCCCAGAGAAGACAGAAGATATTTAGCCACAGACTGGCTTGTGAAGAAGATTGGATTTTGTATCATTTCCAGTTTAATGTCAAGACTTGCTGCTAATCTGCTGGCACTCATCTCCATTACTGCAGAAACAATCATCTCCACATCTGCAAGTCAATGAGCTGCCCTGTGACCCTGAACTATAGCCCCAAGGTGTCTGTCTAAAATCTGTGGAGTGAAGAAAAAAAATAAACCACAGTGTTGGCGCTCGGGGACTGGAACTTAAACCTGCGAGCAAGTTCTATTAAGTCCAGTAATAGACACCAGTCATACTCAGCCACACAATGGAAGCAAACCGGGATGAACAACACACCGTCAGCTCCGGCACTCCCGCAGTAATAAGCATCATGCTGGGCTCACTGCACTGACTAATCCATAATTTATTTGGCTTCATAAATATCAAAACATACCACAGCTGTTAGTACTTCAGTGCAAAACCCGCAAATATTGCTTCAATTATTCAGGAGCTCCTCGCAGGAGCCAGTCAACTGCTCCAAAGGTGGAATTTTAGAAGGTATCAATTACTTGGGAGGTTCAGCAGCGTGGTTGCAGGCCGGGCCCTCGGGGGGCAGAACAGGGAGCACTGGGAGCAATGGAAGCACCAGCAACAAAAAGAAAATAACCTAAAGCCTTGAGCTCCACAGCGGGAGGGATGCAGGCAGCTTGGCTGCTGGGCTCAGAAGGGCTATGGGTGGTCCATAGCCCCTTGGAGGGGTCTCTGCTTCAGCATCTCGCTTTGAGAGGCTGATGAAACAATCACTAAATCAACAATCCTGAAAGCTTGCACTCCTAAATCTACCCTCCATGCAGGACACGAGCCAAAACTGCAGAAGTCCAGCAGTTCAGTTCACCTCTCCAGCAAGGAACCACTGTTTAAAGCCATTCTGGGCTTTTCCTTCTCAAGACATTTCCCTCTCCCAACAGCATTTGGGTGTCAAAGACAAGACCAGAGACTGTGGACAGCTGAAGATCTGAAGCCAAACTTTGTAAATCAAGCAATTTATTTTCATGCCCAGATACTAAAGACCTGCTAGCCCAACTTGGTTCACTCCTTTGCTCCAGAACTGGGAAGCTGCTTTTCTCCAAAGTCTGTAAGTGGTTTGGTTTTTTTTCCTTTAATGGGAGCAGAAGAAGTTGGTGGTGTTTCAACATGGTCAGAGCTGTCAAAAGTTCTCCTAGGTCTCCAGAGGCCAACTCTTTTTTTTTTTTTTTTTACAGGTGACACCTGTCTGGTCTCATGACTTTTGCAAAGAAAACCAAAAATAAATCCCTTGTGTGTAATAAATATTTCTGTTAAAGAATTTGCTGGAGCTGGGCTGTTCCCTGCAGAAAAGGGCAGTGCAGCAGGGAAGGGCATTCGCTGCTAAGCAGGGCTCCTGCAAGCAAACAGCATGAAATTTTCATGCAGAGGTCCCACCAGGGCCTCTTGAATAAAGTTCCAGATCTCCCTGCCCTTAATGAATAAATCACTCAGCCTCGTTAGTTGAGTCTGGCAGCAAGCATTACCTTTGCTGCTCAGTTGACCAAAGAATTGATGTGACCAGATATGAATGTTGCTCCTAAACTTGTGCTGAAGAAGACATGAACACCAGGTTAGCTCATCAGCTCACACACAGGGGGGATAATTGAGATATAAGTGCTGCTCAGCTACCAACTTCAGAAAGATGATTTTTTTTTTTTCCACCTTTAGTAGGTTAACAAGCCATTTCCAAAGCAGGGAGTCTCTTTAATGTTTTGAGTTTGTTTTTTCCTTTGGGAACTGGCATTTTCTTCTATGTGCCTGGTGGCATGTGCATCTTGAGTGGGGAGACAACCAGGGAGGCTTTTGCACAGCATCAAAACCAAAGGGTTTCTGCAGCAGGTCTCTTTATATAGGTTTGGTGAATCCAATACAAACAGGGCCAGTGATGCTGCACAGGAGCAAGAACACGTTGGAAGAGGAATTGTCACAGCCACTCTGATGACCACAGAAGCCACTCCCCTCCCTGCACCCCAGTCAATACACAGGTCACCACTCTGGCATTTCTTTGCACGGGACACTGACTGGGATATCCCTGCTGGAATTTCAAATCCTCCAATTGCAGCTCTCTGTCTCTCAGAGCCCAGTTTTCACTTGTATTTGTACATACAAGTGTTGCCCTTTCTCCTAGTTCAAGGCACATCCAGGGATGGACATTGCTCGTCTGCTGAGTACTCTCAAGCTACAAGGTTTTATGGGTTGATTTCCACATCCAGAAGTTACAAAGCAGAGTGGTGTTGTATTTGTGCTATAAATTCTTTAATAATTATGTCCATTCTGCCTGTTCTCATGGTTTTTCATGTCCTGAATTACTCTGTAACCTTTCTGCTCCTTCAGCTCTGAGCAGCTTCTGCCTGCATTGCTACAGATGTTAGACTCCCAAAATGTTGCACAGGGAGGTCTGGCTCTACCAGGAGCTAAAGGGATGCTGAAGTTGTCTCCTGCTTGTTGCCCCTAAACAAGCTGACCTGGGCAAGCCACACTAAAATTAATTGGTGCCCCTATGAATTTAAGGTGAGATTTCCTAGGTGGTTGATTTTGCTCATCAAAGTCATCAATCAAAAACCCACAGAGAACACCAATTACATGTTATTTGGGCTTTGGGGGCCATTAAGTGACTTTCTGCAGCCTTAACATTTTGATACTGAGATAAGGCAGAGCCACTGCTGAGAGCACAGTCCTGCCCCTGGGCATCTCCCTGGGGAGCTGCCTTTCCTATCAGGCTGCAACAGCCTGTTCTTCTTCAGGGGGATAAAATTTGCTTTGTCTGCCTGGGGTTTTCCTGTCTCTCATACATGACTGACCAAAATGCACTCTTATCAAAACTGGATAAAACTGATCACAGAGGCATTTGTGGTCTTTGCATTTTCCAGGCTGTTAATTTGCTTATTCTCACAGGAGCTTCAAGGTGAATCTTATCTTGGAACAAATCTCAGTCTGTCACATCAGGACAGTAGCTGGCTGCACAAACTAGGGCTTCTCTTTGCAACATCACAAGGACTTAATCTTATATTTGCAAATGGCATGTGCCCCAGGACACCTCTTTGATGAGAGCCAGCATGGCAAGACAATAAGGATTGTGGTTTCCATAATCCTGCTGGTGAAGATTTCAGGGAAGTACCCTGGAAACAAGAAACAAATCATCCTTCCCTTATGAAGGAGCCAAAATCTTGGGTGAACCAACTAAGAGAAGGTACATTTACAGGGCTAAAAAACTTGTGAAGCTTAGCACAGCAAACACCACACAACCTCTTGAACTGCTCTGCCAGCCAGCCTGCCATGAGCCACTCTGCTTATTACTAGGATCAGATCTGATACCAGTACAAAGAAAGGATTGTGGCTCTCCAGACTGGGACTTTGAGAGGTGCTCAAAAATTGTCACTGTTCTCTGGCTCAGGACTGTATTTCTCTGACTTTCTATCTGGAAAACCACATACAGAGACATGGAACAAAAGGCTGGTTTTGTTTTTGGGAGTCTGGGATTCATGCAACTGAGTGCAGCTCATAGCTCTGCTCCCAACTTGCTGTGGATTGGTGACGACTTTCTAGCTCATTCATTTACTGGTCCCCACAGATGTGGAGAGTGGTACTGACTTTTCTTGTCAAAGCCCCTCATGTAAAACTACTTTGGCACAGGTAAACATTCTTTTCCTCTTGCAGCAACAGTACAAGAAGGCTCAAAATGCTGACACTAACACTTGGGGCTTTTTTCAGCATTTATCTCTCCCTCACACATTGGGTTCTCCAAGCTCCCATCACCCAGTGAAGGAGACTGGGCACCCTCCCAGCCCTCTTACCCTTACCCACATCTCCACTTGTGTCTGCTAAGGCTTCCCCCTCCTTTCTCCCTGCCTCTGCAACCTCAGGTCACCTCTCTCTTGTTGCCTTGGCTTGCTAAAGCAGCCTTCCCTTTTTTGTACCACTCTCAATCAGAGGAGTAAAAAAAAAAAAAAGCAGCTACTTTTAAGTGCAAAAGGGCTTTTCTGGTTTTCACTGGCTCTGTTGGGTTTTGCCCTGGGAGAGTCCCTGATGTTTGGGCAGAGGCTGAATGTGGCCTTTGTGTCACTGCAGCACATCCCCACTGAAAGGACTGTGGTGCAGGGTGCCATGGTGCTCCTCTGTCCTGCTGCCACACCAGCCTCTGGCACGGCTGAAATAATCCCACCTTCACCCAGCAGCCAGCTAGAAAACCATAATGAAGATTCCCTTTCCACTTTCTGTGTTTGCCAGCAGAGTGAAGGGGACAAACAGGAGTGCTTGCCAGCATTTCAGGGGCATAACTTCTAAGTGAATCTGTCCATGACCTTCTTCCCCTCACACAATCCTGCCCAAATCTCACCATACAGCATTAGACACACACCTCTACTCAATATTTTACTGTTACTGCTGTTACATAAGTGCCAGCCTTGTGTCCTATGTGGTCCCTTGCCATAACCAGCTTTACAAGGAGGTTTTACTTTCTCAGGTGCCCACTGACACACTTCTATGGGCACATGATACAAGCACTTTAAAAAGTAACCTTATTCAAATTGCATAATGGTATTAAGAGAAAAAAAAAAAAAGTGGATCAAATGTTGACTTTACTGAAACAAATGGGAATTTTGTCACTGACATCACTCAAGCCAGGGTTTCACCCAGAATTTGAACAAGGCATCTCAGGTGAGTCAATAATAGAAACAATCCAGCTGTGGAAACTAGATCTGCAATCTCAGCCTGAACTGTATCCCCCCCCCTCACAAACCCCACAAAGATTACAGCATGGCTCTGCCTCTAATTGCTGTAAGAATAACTGTCTTATTCTCTGTGCCTTCTGCAATTCCATTACTGGATGAAGGATGCTTCTGGTACAAATGAAGGGGAAAAAAACAACAACAACAACAAAAAGTACCGAAACACCAAAACCCACATGTATTATCCTGCCTTATGCACTTATGAAATGAAAAGGTTATTACGGCAGAGAGGAATTAAGCTACAATTCTGATGCTCTGTCTCACTGAGGGTTTACAGAGTGGTAATTAAGAGAAGCACTTTCTGCATAAGAGAGCTCTTCTGCTGCAAAGGAAGAAAAAACATTTCTGCTCATTTTAATCAGGCATTGATGGATGGCATTAATCAGTTATGATAACATGTCAGCATCTCCCTCAAGCTACAGCTCTGTGGGTCTCCAATAGCTGCTGGATAACCCCAGCCCACTCATTTTCAGCTGGACCACAGCCCACATCACTGGGGAAACACACAGTGGTTCCAGCAGGCACAGGGTGCAGCCTTTTCAGATCTGTTAGGACAGGGAAACACCAACTGTGCTGTTGATTTATTTAAACATTTCCAGTTTTGAAAGCCCTGCCACTTTACAGACACTAAACCTCGACCTCTCTGTGCACACATGAACAGAGGCAAGCCCCTTTCCCTCAAGTGAGTTGCTCATCCCCAAGGGCTATGTCACTGCAGAAAATGTCGAAGCAGGTGATAGAATCTGGACACATACCTGCAGCAGAGATGGGCTTGAAGGACTTCATATGGTGCTTCTTTCCCAGATGGTCCTGGTCTACATCCATGAGTGGCCTGTCTTCAGGAGACTGCAGAGAGTACTTCAGGAGCAGTGAGGTCCTTCAGAGATCTCTTTGTACCCACACAGACCGCAGCACTGGGAGAATTAATCCATGGCAGGATGGTGATTGCCCTCGTCCCCACATCACAGCAGAGAAGAGAGCATGGCAAGGATAACCTGCTCTGCACTATGTTCAAAGACAGCAATACCAGTTTCACTAAGTGAGGTGATGTGGAAGGTCTGGGGTTGAGTGGTCCATGCAATAGTAGGACCAATTAAAATGGTCTCCAGTGCTACAATCCTTGATGGGCATCAGGGCTCAATCCAAAACTGGCTGAAGGTTATTGAATCCTTCAAAGGTTTTAATCTACTGACCATCTTTTGAGATTTGGTGGGAAAAAGAAGTGCAAAGGGAGGATAACTGTGGCTCCTAGAAGTGATGTCTACTGTGCTGGAGTGCACACAGTGAGAGTAGAGAACAACAAGGACTTGGGGGCCTGAAACCCAGAGGCCTAATCCTGCTCCTTATCCGTTTATCCACAGCACTATCCTTGCAGGGTTTTGAGCCAAGGAAAGCTGTGAAAATGTGCAGACAGTGAGAGAAAGCTGAGCCTCTTTCTTAAAAAAATGCTTCTTTTGCAATATGTACTTCTGGACTCCAGAAAAAGTTGGAAACTACTTGTTCCCTTGCTTGTCCAAAATCAACAGAGGGTTTCTCCAGTATCTTCCTCCTTAGGACATAATGGGCAGCTTTCATTTTACTTCCAAGCACGTCTTTGAAATGCAGGGAGAGAGAACAGCCCCTGGACAGGTTTGGACAAAGGATCAAGCTGGGTGCCAGAAGCAAAGCATTGGGTATGGCACCAGTGGGGTGCAAACACAAGTGCTCTGTGGTTCCTCTCAACAGCCCTCACCATGCAGATACCAGAGCTCAGAGCCATGGCTGCAGGAGTGCAAAATACGGAATAAAATGGTGTTTCTCCAAGTGAAAAGGAGCCTTCCAAGTAAACAGCTGTTATTTTGAAGAGTGGGGCAGGAAAAGCCATAGGGGTCCTGTTTTAGTGTGCTGCTTATTGCCAAAGGCACCTTCTGAAGGAAGAAAAAGGATGGTTGGAAAGCACATGTTGGGCAGACCAGGCTCCAGGTGAGTGCCGGGAGCAGCTCTGCATTGCCACTTAAGGCGAGAGAAGGATTTTGGAAAGGACTGGGATTTTGGAAAGCATTATCCTTCCCACTGCTCCGCTCCCAGCCAACTTCAGCAGCAGACAGGGCACTAAGGGATCTTAAATACTGGTTGGGCATAAATCAAGGTAGACTAGACTGACAAAAGGAGAGGAGCATCATGCCTGAATCAGGGCATGTCAAATTGCAAAACTCTTAATCATGCATTAAGGAAATACATAAATGCCTGGACAGCTTGTAGAGCAGCCTGTGTCTATCCCTGCAGATACAGTGTCCAGCTTTAAGTCCGTGATGACACTACAGCAATTTTGGAAGCAAGACTTTGAAGTAAGACCCTGGTACTGAGCATGCCATGGCATTCCTGTCCCACTGAGCCAAGGGAAAGGTGATGGATTGAGACATCACCTAATTCTGAGTAGAATCAGATATCTCCAGCACGTGGTTACAGCCATGATCTTATCAGCCTTAGCTGGGACTGGAAAAATGCAGATAAATAGTAGAGATGGTGTCTCAAAGGGGATGAATTTGTGACTACTTGCTTAAAGTTTCTAAGCAGGTAAGAGAAAAAGAAACAATAGACAAAAATACCAGTGCTCATGCAGTTTGAGTTTTGGTTGATTCAGATTTGGATTTTATGGGGCAGCTTCTACTTACCATGAAGGAAAAGAGAAAAAAAAAAAAATAAATCACAAACCCCCGTGTTGTTTTTTAGCCAGCTCTTAAGGAAACCATTAAAGCACCTTTTTCATGCTGACTTGTAGAAGCCCAAGAGGACTGCAGATGGCATCCCCCACTGGCCTTCCATGGCATAGGTCCTGCCTTTTCTCCTAACCTGGGACAGAAGATAATCCAAAACTCTGGGATAGAGAAGGCTGGTGCTAAATACATCCACAGGGATTCTCTGTCCAGTCTCTGTTGTGTGCTGGGGTTACAAAGGAGCCAGCATGCTGTCTCCAGCCTGCAGCTGCACAGCAAAACACAGCTTGTTGGAAGGTAACTGATCTATCAGTACTGAGTGATAAGGCTGTACATCTCCTTCCAGGGGACAAGGGACAGGAGATGAAAAGAGCCTCACATTTGCCAGATTTTTCATAGTCTGCTGAGAAGTGCTCCAATGTAAGAGCTATAGAGACTACAGCCTTGAAGCACAGGAACAGCTGAAGTCAGTCTTTGTCTTTATGTAAAGTGTTAACAACAACAAAAAGAAAAACAAACCCCAAACCCTCTTTAAAAAAGCAGCAGCAAGCAAATCCAAGGCTACTGACCTGATTTCAAAGGCTGGATGCCTGTCACTTTTTTAAATCAAGGTTGAATCTCTCTCAGAATTATTGTTTAGATTACAGTCTTGCTCTGAAAGAGCATATATCTACTTCTCTGTGCCAGCAACGAAAAATGTTGCTATCCACATCTCATTGGAGGTGCTAGAAGAAAGTAAGTGCTGCCTGTAAATAAGCTGCCTCAATAATTAATTGCCAGCACAGACAGCACAATAGAAAAGCTCCAGAAATAAGTTATTGCAAATACAATTTCAAACTAACAGGGCATGAATAGCTTTTGAAAAAGCTTCTGGAAAACAGACTCTGAGTTTCAGAGAGAAGTTAAACACCACCAATCAGCCTGTGTTTTCTGAGGGAGAGGTCTCAGCCTATTTCACTTCAGATGAGGCAGCACATAACCCAGGAATGAGCCCAGAAATTAGCAGCCTCTTGTTGGCATAACCAGGAAGGGTTTCAAAGTAGCAGGGATGAGGATGGATGGATGTGGTCCATGAACATGGTCAGTGAGAAATGCCATCATATAGAGACAACCACAAGCATCCTCTGTCAAAGGAAATGTCATTCAACAGCAATGGGAAAAAGAGGAGGATGCGGAAGGCATGACCTCTGTAGGCCCTGTCAGAGATCATCAACATTATCTTCACCCTTCTCTGAAAAGTGTAAAGTATAGGGAGCATGGAGAAGACACGTTTTGATAAGGCTGGGCTGCCACATGCTTGGCCTCATCAAAGGAGCATCTCAACAGCCTACTTATCCCTCAAACCATGCAGCCACAGATCCCAGGCTGTCGAGAGAGCAGACAGGGAGGCATTCAGGATATACTTTGGTGCAGACTTCATGCAGGGCAGGGCACTGGCACAGTTATGTCCATGGACACACAGATCCAAAAGACAGACCTTTGAAAAGAAGTAGAAAAGGGAAAAATATGGGGTGGTCAATGCCCAAGCCTGACAGTATTTAAGAAGCATTTAGACAATGCCCTCAACAACTGCTGGCCAGCCCTGAAATTGTTACACAGTTGGACTAGATGATCATTGTAGGCCACTTCCAACTGAAATCCTCATTCTATTGTATTCTATTCTGATTTAGGGCACTAAGATATCACTAGCAAGTAGGGGAGGGACGTCAGTGATGGAAGCAAAAAGGAAAACCAGTAAATAGAAAAGTAAGGAAAAAATACACATCCAAGTGAACTTGATAATTCCTGTACAAATGAAAGGAGAGGTAATGATGCACACAAAACTAATGAAATTATCCTGCAGACTGACTACTAGCTAATGAAATTGCTTACTTAGCATACATTAGCTGAGCTGCAACTGGCATCTCACTGCACTTGCATTAGCCAAAACTCTTCCCATCAGCAATGAGTAAAATGCCACAGGGGTAGAGCTTTATTTCACACTACAGCCACCATGAAGTGCAGCCAGAGAGAGGACAACCAGTGCACGGGGTCAGCTGCATGTGAGGCTGAGGCTCAGCCCTGGGTGATCCTGAGCAGTGATCACAGTCCCCAGCCCTAGTGCAGTGCTGCAGGCACAAGCCCTCAGATAAACAGCCACTATCGAGCCATGACATGTTGAGGGGGGTCACAGTTCTGGTTGTTCAAGGGTTCCAGATCAGGCATTCTCTATTAACTGCAGAAAATGTTCTTCTGATCTGACAACCCCACTCATGACAGCTGAAGCACAGAAGTCAAATAAAATTTCTTCTGGTTCACAGGTAGGACTATTCTGTGGCTGCAGATTCATTATTTAGCAGTTTTGCTGAGGACAGTTAAGCTCTATTAGGATACAGTTCTCCATGACTGTATTCTAACAGCCCTAGGACAACAGATCAACAAAATTCTCTCTGTATACACCCTCCCACACCTAGGGTGCCCTCTTACCCTTAAAGTGTGATGGACTCCAAACAAGAAATTAAGGTACTTCAGATTTTAAACAGCTGAGTCTTTTTTTTTTCTCTAGAAACACAGAGTCAGAGGTTAGCAACACAAAAAGAGCCCACAAAAGGCTTCCTAGCACTTTGAGCCAGGAACTGGAGGTGGGCAGCAGCCAATCATGGTGGAAGCCCAAATTAGATGGGGAAACTGTTCTGTTGCCCATCTCAGTTTAGATCCTGCTGGTACAGATCACAACAAACATTCTACTTAAAAGTGAACCTCATTCTAGACTTAAGAGATGGGATTTTTTTTTTCTGAATTTATCAGATAATATACCCATTTATCTTATCAAAAAATGCAATTCCTTATAAATACTTAGAGCTTTAAAGTACATACATTCATTGTAATTTTTTTTGGCGTGTTTCTTTACCATCCTTTGCAGATGAATTGCAAATTAACAGAAAACTGGACTTGAAAAGCTCTCCATCATGCATTTTTATCCCTCTACATTATGATTCAAGGTAAAACATTCAACACAGTTCAGCCATGTCTGCAGCTTAATGAAAAAGCAGCAAGCAATCTGGAGTCCTTACCCCACCACACAGCTCCCCTGAAAAGAGCAGGTATCTTGTAGAAAGGGCTCCTCAGATTGGTGTTCAGAGACTGTTCCCCAGAACAGCACTCAGAACAAACCCCACATTGAACCATGGGAAGGGTCATCCCAGTTTCCCAGGCATGTTCTTACATCTGTCTGTATGGAGTGCCTAAAAATGTCCTTTTTTAATGTTGAAACAAACACTCCTGCATTGCCCAATCACTGCTGAATAATCACCCTGAGTCTACTACATTTTTCTGGTGGCTGAAACAATTTTCATCTGTAAAATCCGTAGAAGGTGTTTGGGAGAAGAGCTGGAAGGCCATCAAACTGAAAGGCCCATGAGTCAAAGCTCTGCTCCAATGATTATCCGAAGCATTGCAGAGCAAGAGAAATGGTCTCTACTTCCCACAGATCAATGTTCCTTCAATCCCAACCCTTCAAGGTCAGTTAAAGTTTTCAAAACATACTTGACAAAAGTTGCGCAGCTTTAGCAAGCGGCCGCTTCCCTGGGGCCCGGCTCATCTGAATAGTGAATCGTAACCTTCAGCCTGTCTTGATGTCTGATTCCCTGCTTGGATCCTATTATCATTACTCACTGGGGAGACCAGGTATGTTTGAAGGAAGCCAAGTCTTCCAGCTTGTCAGCTCTGAAATATGTTGCCTCGGGCTGCCCAAGCTCTTGTTATTCTTTATTCAGTATGTGGGCTAAGGCTACCTGCAGCTTTCACCCTCTTTGCTGCATAGATGGATTTATCTTTTGACCGCTGCCGTTTACAGAGAGGGGAGAGTTGTCTGCACTGCCAACACCTGCAGCCTTAGCCTGATGAAATGCAACATTATTCAGAGCTGCAGTGTCTCAGAGTGATAGAGTGTGGATAGAGTGTGGCCCACTGAAACCTGGCTGTAGAGCGAGCTCCAAACCCCCAGTGTCTTTGCTTTCCTTCTTTAGTCATCCATTTGGCATTCCCTCCCTATCCCCTCTCACAGTGCATCTCTAACAAAAGGAGGATTGCTGTCAAATGAAAGCATCACCACTCACACCCTTACTCCACACCAGCATTTGTCCTCCTGATGGTGGGGCACCAGCTCTGGGATTCTGCAGCCTTGTGTCTGCATCTCTGCAACAGACCACTTCTGAGCTGCACATCACCTTGCACAAGCACCTGACACTGCAGCTCTTGGAACATACGCACACACCGCTGGGTGTCCCTGTGCGTGGACGTGTCAGGACTTCAGAGCACAAGCCAACATGCAGCTAACAGCAGGGCTAAAAGATGTGGGCAGGCACTCCCAGATTGCTTTCCACATAAGCTAGTTTTGCTGGCACCCTCCTCCAAAACCACTGGCATTGGCCATCCCAGAAAGGACATGAAGGCAAATGCTTTAGCTGTGGTCAGGAACCACACTGGAATGAGATCTGGGTGGTGTCACCATCTCCAGCCCCAATATGGACTCAAGGAGAAGCATCATCTGGACACCTGAGGTCCTGGCTTCCCTGCCTGGACCCTGCTTGCCACATGGCCCAGGCTTCCCTAGGCTGCCTCTGCAGGAGGAGGGTGCAACTGGACGAAGTCAGTTCATGCTGCAGTTTGGGTCAAGTTGACGTTCCTTTTATAAAGAAGCCTTAGGAAAACAAAAACCTTGTTTTTCCAACGGCCTTTTCCTTTGCAGTTGTTTTAAAACCACATTGAAGCCCTCCCCGTGTTTGCTGCGGTTCAGACATCGCTCCATCTAGTGGAAGCTTGCAGCAAAGTGCCACAGGGACTCCTGCTAGACCAGAACTGTGAAACACGAGGTGTGTGACACGGAGAAGGCTCCGAGCCAGCCCTTGTGTGGGCTGCACGTTACTGGGGTCAAAGGATACAGGTGGTCAAGTTCTCACCTTAGTTTCTGCTGCAACAGCCACACACGCTTTAAGTAGACGGGGAGGATGCTCACAAGAGCTGGCAAAGCAGGAATTAAGAATTTTACCAGTCATCTAGCTCTAAATGTCTTCACAAAACCACTGAACGTGAGGAGAGCCTGCTCCTTATTCATCTCGATGCAGGCAAACTGCAAACCTTGCCTGTCTGGATTGCAGGCAAGGATTTGAGCCATAAGCTCTCTACCTTCCACAAGAGTGCTGCAATCAGCTGGTTACTGCCCACTCCTTCCTTCCCCTCCCATTCTGGGGATGTCTCTTCTTACTAACTTCAGCCCTTAATTTTCAAATGTCCTTTGATTTGTGTTTAAAATTCCTTAAACAAATACACAAACAAAAAACCCCACAACACAACAACAGCAACACAACCAACCAACCAAACAAAACCAACAACAATAAAAAACCCACACATATAATTAGAACATAAACAAAGTCTTTAACCCAGGGTAAAATCAGGGTATTTACAACTCACTGCCTGCTCTATCACTTTCCCAACCACACTAAAAGCCAAACAAACAGCTTAAAGAACAATTCAGCCATGGAATCAGAAAATTTGTGTATTCCGCTAAAAAAGAAAAAGAACTGAAGAAGAAAGAGAGGAGAAAGAGAGGGAAAGCAGTGGGATTACTCACATTTGCAGCTCAGTAAGGCAATTGTCCTTCACAGGTGCAGATGTTGATTTCCTTATCCCTCCTCCTCCCTTCCCCAGTCTTTACCCCCCTGCTCACGGGGGAGAGGAGATAACAATCCCAAGGATATCAGCTGTGAGTTGAGTGAAAACAGGCACTTGTGTTGATAGCTTAAAATGTTCTCACCGAAAGACTAAACATTTACTGCATATCTGTGAAGTTACACGGGAGAAAGTCACTGGAAAGCAGGTGGTGTTTGATCTGTTCTTCTAGAAACCATTCCTTTCTCATGGAGAGAGCAGGAAAATGAGATTAAACTTCACCTGGCCATGTACAATCACTCTGGTTTTATATAGGGAGAAGTTGGACAAGTAGTCTGAAGTCACAGTCCAGCTGCACATGGATGTTGTAGGTTTGGTTCATAAACTCCCTTGCACAGGTGCCAGGGCTGCTAGCTCACAATCAGCAGAGCTGAATAAAGCTCAAGCTTAACAAAAAAAATGTTCAAATTCACCAATACAGCTCATATGATGCCCAGCAGTCTGGTGTGGAGGTTGATGTCAGTGACTGGAAAGTGTTTTCTAACCTCAGGATGCTGTTGGCAGGGAGCTATGTGAGGACAGCAGAAGTGACTCAGCCTGTCATCTCTGTCTACACTTTGTAATTATAATATATAGCACTTTCTTCAAGGAGCCACACACACATTAATGAAGCAAGTCTCACACCAGCCCTCCCCAGGAAGCATCGTGAGCCCTAAGCCACCGCAGGGAAAACTTGGAGAGAGACACAGGAAAGAGAGAAGACTCAGCTGAGGGTTGAGCAGGGGCTGTGCAGCAGGGATGGGGATAGAACGGGATCCCCTGGCTCCTGCTTCACACTCGCACTTGTTGAAAGCAGCGGCTGAGCTCAGCAGCTCTCTGAAGGCAGTTCAGCCTTCTCAGCTGAAGGCTCAGCAGTTCAGTGGGGACCTTCTTACAAAACACTGCTCCTTCTCTAGATGCTGCCCTGACAAAAGTGCAACCAAACCCAGCATCAGTTGGTGGAGGCATCAGCAGAATTATGTATTTCTTTACAGCCTTAAAAGTGGCCTGGGCTTTTGTGTCTCCTGATGGACAAACGCCTCACACTGTGTCACACTGAGCAAAGGTAGGACAAGGTGCCCTGTCTGACAGGGTAGCTGGGCAGGGGGAGTCACACCCACACGCAGGGGCAGAACCACTCCTCAGCTCTCCCTTGGAAAAAGGATTCCCTGGAAATAAACCCCTGGAAGCTGCGGCAGCATGTGGCGGGGTGGGGAGGGGGGAAAAATAATTTTCCTCGATTTTCCTGAAGGAAAAAAGAGCGAAGAGCGGGGATGCGGGATGCGGCCGGCAGGTGGCAGCAGAGGCCGCGCTCTGCCCGCTCGGGCGTTTCGAGCCCCGCAGAACGTTCCCCAGAACAGGCTGCAGGTCCCGCGGGCAGAGAACGGCTGGAGGAGCCCAGAGCTCCGGGCTGCTTTTCTGCCCTGACTGCACAGCATTGTCCGAAACGGACCTGAGGCCTGGACAAATTCTTATTTCTGTTGCTCTCTCAATTTCCTATCGTAAGAAAAAAAAAAAGTCAATAAAAAAAAGTAAACTTAGTCAAGGGAAAGGGATCTAATAAAACACTCCCCCCCCTGCACCGGGATTTGTGATCTAAGCTCCAAATGCAGGGGCTGCTAAGCAGAAATTCAGGTATCTCCTCCAGTGGCATTTTCACGGAGGTGACCACAGACTTTAATGACTGATGCAATGAAAACCATCTGATGTTATTCTTTTGCTGTTACCTTTCTTCCAAAGCAGGTTTGAAACACAATTTGGAGGCACTGTTTAACCCAGCTCCACTCACCTCTCTGGTGCCCATTTTGCAGTGCATCCTTTGTCACCTCCAGCAGCCGCTGAGCTCTTCCCAGTTCAGCTGAGATGATCCCATCTGTTCTGCATGCTGAGGCATTGCAGAGTATGCTTTGAGTACCAACCAAGCAGTGGTTAATAAAAAACAATTCTGAGTGACTGAAGAGTCTCCCCTCTCTACCATCAGGAAAGCTGATGAGACAAGATACTTGGCAGACAAGATTGTGCATTTTCCTTTTTAGATTGAATGAGTACAACAATCTTTTTAATGTATTTACACAGAAAGAAGCCAGATGGGCCTGGATTCAGATAGCCAGAAGTTTTGAGGAGCTAAACTAACTCTGAAATCCAAATAAAAGCAAATAATTACAGTGGCCCAGATGCTGCTGTGCCTCAGAGGTACAGGGTGAGGGCTCAGAGACTTCAGATGTGAAGTGATGCTCTGCAAAGATGCACATTAACAGACTAATCCACATCTTTCTGAAGTGCTAGCCCTTCCCTACCCCTCTGGAAACATTCCCTCATTGTGAAAGATGTTCATCCCTGTGAAGGTTGATCTTGTTTGAGTAAGACTTATTTATGGCATAAGCTATACATTGCAAATCCCTTTATATTCTTTCTCTTCTCTCCCATTTTCATGTCATGGTTATATTCTGTTAGGAGATTCTGTCCTTGTGGCTCTCAGCATCCTTACAGTTACACAACTGCTTCTGGAAGCAGAACTGTTTAAAGTTATGAAAACACAGTTGAAGGAACCTTGAGGTGACCAGCAACATCCTCAGAAAGACTACGTGTAATCTGTTAGGCATTACAGCAGTACATTTATACAGGTAAAATTACATACTGTTATTTTATGTTTTCAATGTTTTATCATATCTGCATTGCACTAGTAAACTGTAGGATACAAACTGTGTGACAAGACATAATTAGGAGCACTAGTGATTTTAATTAAGGAGCGTTACTAGATATAGTATTCAGATCCCCAGAGGTGCAGCAATAGGTCTCTAAAGGAATGCATGCAAAACATCCTCTACTTGTTCAGGAAATCTGCTTCACATGCTGTAACTCTGTGTAAAACATACTCACAGAGGAAAACAACTACTTCTTGTAAGTGCTTAGGAAATATTGTTGTGCTGCTGAATACAAATAAGTTTCAAGGGGAAAATATTGCTGCAATTCAGGGATTGAGAACATGGCAGAAAAATCTCTCAGTTCCTGACTTCATTCACACTGATGATGGAACAAGTTTTGCTGCCTGGTGATTTGGGGACATCCTTTGTTGACTACAGATGGTCTTACCTCTGAGCTGTGGTGAAAGAGCAATGCAGGGAAAGGTGAGCCCTGCCCTGTAGTGTCAGTTGTGCCCACGAGGGACATGTGGACCTGGCCTAGCAGGTGAAAGTTGCAGAGCAAAGTCACTCATGGCTGATCTAGCTACCGGAAGGTCTCTGTTCTGTCCCTTTGAATGCACTTTCCCTATAAATTAAGAGCTGAGTTTGCTAGTGCTGCTCTTCCAGGCTTGGAGGTCACAGTTGTATCATCACATCTTCCACCAGTCAAAAAAAAAAATGTCCTTAATAAGGGCTGAGCTCAGAGCCATCACCTGAAGAGGGGAGACACTGTAGATGGTGGTTTTGGTGCTTCCTGATGTTTCCACCTAAACATACAGCCCAGCTCGCTAGCATAGGTGAGCAAGGCTGTTGGGAAGGATGGTGTCTTTCACTTAAGTGGTATCACCAGGTAAAATAGAGCTTTCAATCACAAAAGCCTTTCTCCATGAAGTTTTAAGCACTCTGATCATCTCTATCAGCTCTTGTAGGAAGAGATAAATGCTGTGCCTGTAAAGCTGTCTCAAGTATTTCTGGGTCATCAGAGCTGTAACAGCACTTCCAAGGGTTTGTCAATATTGGCACTTCACCACAAATGTAAAAAAAAAAATAAAAAAATAAAAAGAATATGTGACAATTTGTACTTGGGTATTTCACCACCTTGCAGCAAAGCAGTTTACAAACATTTTTTTTTTTCTACCTAACTTCTGTCTCCAAGATCAAGAGAGATACTTCTTTTAATAACTAGACTTTATTATATTGTCTGGTTTAGGGAAGAAGAAATGTAGCTACAATAAAAAAACTTCTTGGCAAGGCAAGAGCGGAAATGAATCCGGACCAGTCACCCCTGACCAAGTGGGAAAAGCTCTGTGGAAAAGACACGTTGGGATGTTCTTGGCAAAGAAGCTCTGGGGAACTTCCTAGTGAGCAAGCTGCTGATTTCCTCTCCAGAGCAGTGTTATGACCCACACTCATGTGAGCAACAGACAAGGCAAAGAGCACAGGAGGAAATAAGAGCTGTTGCTCACACTGCAGACAGCATCCCGGAGAGTTTAGAGACTGAGAACACAAAGTCCATTTACTTTTAATGCCCTCAGTAGCATTTTTAATATCCTGGATGGTTTATATACTACACTGGGCTCTGTCAGAAAGATGATGGCATTTGGGAGGCCAAGTAGAGCAATCTTCACCCCAGCAATAGCTGGCAAGTCTGGCAAGTTAAATACATGGTCATGGCCACCTTCTCTGGACAGAGAGGGAAAAGGAGCTGGGGGAAAGCAGCGTGAAATGAGATGGGAAGAAACACAGACTGACACACTGCATGAGAAGCAGATACTTGCACTGCCAGTGAGCTGGGACACGTTCTCATTCAGTCCAGGTAGAGTCAGAAATAGGAAAGATGGGTTTGCTGTGTCTGAAACTCTTCTAAAGAGGTGATTTAAATATGCGTCAGCCCACAGCTCCTCCTAGTTCTTCCCTTAGGTGATGTGAGCTGTAACCATCAAACCTCTCAGTGAAATGATGCTGGAAGAGGAAGAATATGTCTGGGTTTTGATCCCTCTCTTTTCCTCCCAGTGCATTTTGGTCATGCCTGCAGGTTCTCTGCCAGACTCCCCTTCAGCTGAGCTTAGAGCACAAAAACACACTCAGCTGCAGCATTTCTGTAGCTATAGCAATATTCAGGTTTGAACACTGGAGTGAGCTATCACAGAAGGGCTCCCTGGATGCACTTGACCCAGGTGAGGCAGTAAAACTTCACTGCAGACAAAACGAAGTCAGTTTACCTCACATCTGCCAGGGCCTTGGAGAACACACACATCAGCAGTAACCCCAGCCCAGCTCCATAACTTTTTAACCCCGCCTGATTTATCTGCAATTGAGATCTCTATCCAAGCTGGCCCAGTGGCTCCACTCTGCTTCTCTCCATTTGGGAGTATATCTTTTCT
This sequence comes from Ceyx cyanopectus, assembly GCA_013401355.1. Lineage (NCBI taxonomy): Eukaryota > Metazoa > Chordata > Aves > Coraciiformes > Alcedinidae > Ceyx > Ceyx cyanopectus. Next base: position 53,818 of record VYZU01071974.1, read on the forward strand.
AAGAAAACCATTTCACTATCTTCTCACAAAGTCTCTTTATACAGCAAGCAGAGAGGATGTATTTGTTGTCCCTAAAGAAAATGTGATTTATCAAATTTTAACATCAAATTCCAAAAGCCAAGAAAACATTGAGGAGGTATCATCATCATCCCTTAAGACACTTTCAGTATCTGTAAAGAGAAAGGGCTGTGCAATTTCCCACAACCCCAACACCTGAGTTGAATGAAATCAAATGAGGATCAGTCTTTTAAAGCCATAGAGAGCAGGGAGGGAAACCTGTTTCATCTCTATTTTCTTTGATGCAGCTGTTTCATTTTAAAAGTGTTTGAATTGACATGCTAATAAAATTCAGCCTCTTAAGATCAAAATAGGATTGCTATTTTCTTTTGCATAGTTTGCTAGAAGGAAACATCTTAGGCAGGTCCATTCAGAGCTCTTTCCCATCTATCTGACCTGGGGTGCCCCTGACTTCTGTTTTCTCTCTGGTAGACACAGCTTGGTCTCCCTCTGAGAAACACTGCTTTGGGATCAAAGAAATGTACCATCCTGATAGGAGTGGGAATATTTTTTCAACTGTCATTCACACTTCACAATTGTCTGTAGATACACTCTGCAGGTTAAAATTCCCTTGGCAGAGCTCCGAGCATCCCCCAGGGGCTCAAACAGCCGCTCTTCATTTGGCTTTCTCCAGGGAATGCTCCTATAGCCCACTGAGGAAGCTTGTCAAGCATGCCTTCCCTGGAGAGGGGCCTGGTTGCTCTCCAAGAGACACTGGATTCCTTTATAAGAAAAGGCAGGTACCATCCTAA
>VYZU01071977.1:0-17066 GCA_013401355.1 Ceyx cyanopectus
CACCCACAATAGCACTGCAGGTAAATTCCATATACAGTAACTGATCTACATAAACCAGTGCCGTGCTGAACATGAATTTTATTTTGTACAGATTGATGGATACTTCATTTTTATTAAATTTTCCTCTTTTTTTGGAGCATGCATATCTATATTTGCAGGTGTGTGTACTGAATAGATAGACATATATAAAAACAAGTCATGCAAATCTTGCATAGGCTAAATTTTATCATCACATGCTTAAATTGAATCAGATGTAGAAATTTTCAGGCTCAGGTCTATGTTTAAGATTGCTAATCTGATTCTTCATCTGGCTTTTTANTCATTTTAAAAGGGCACAAGTAATTAATTTCAGACTCCAAAGTGGCTGCACTTTGCTGTGTGACTTTGCTGTTTCTGTCGCAGCTCTAGCCCAAATTATATTATTACAGTTCTGCTCACAAGCTCTTCCACAAAGCAGGTGCTTTGTAGACCCAGAAGACAAATCACTAACCTGATCTGTCAGTGCCTGAAACACAGTTAAAATCATGTCTGAATAGCAAATTAAATTGAGTTAAGACTGCAACTAGACATAATTCCACTAGTTTTAACCTCTCATTTACAGGGAAGAGTAGATGTTAAGATATGACAGCAGGGACTTCAGAATCAACTGTACACTGTGACAGGGATGCAGGATATCAATCACTTTTGATCCACCCAGTAATTTTTGACATTACCCACAGTTGCTAAATTGAAGATAACAGAGGTTCACCTAGACTTGTTACAAACTGGACTTCTATTCAGCTTTGTAAAAGTGTCTAGTCTGATCATAGCTTTGTGCAAACTCACTACTTNTGGACTCCATTTTCCATTACTGGTTAAATTATTATTTCAGGTGGTATGAAATAAGAAGTTAAGGCTTCTAAAAAGACATTATTAGATTTGATCATTCCTCTTCCACTGCTGCTAGCTAGTGGGAAAAATCCACACTCTATTCACAAAGTGTAAGGCCTAAAGGGACTATTAGGTTATGTGGTGTTCCCTATAGTGTATCACATGTGATTAAATTTCTTTCAATTGCCCCCCTACTAAACTCATGAACCTGTCAACAGAAAGACATTGGATTTTGATCTGAAGAGTACAAAGGATAGTAAATCCAGCTCCTTGTTTGTCATGTAGGTTATGTACTTAAGTAACAAGTTGTTCCTTTGAATTTACACAATTGGCTGCTAAGTCTTCATTGTGCTGCCTTCCTTGTCTGTGCCTTTTTACAGTTGGCATGCACAGCCTATGAAGATGCCCTGTAACAAAATCTCCTAGACACTCTTGTTTTCACCTGCAGGGCATATTCTTCAGCCTTCAAATTACTTTATGTGTCTCTTCTGTTATGTTGCCAGTTTCTCATTCTTCCTTTTGCAAAACAGTCTCTACTGCTGAATACCATAGTCCAGCAGCACTGTCACAGAAGCTGTCTAACTGCTCCTGCTGTTCTGTACAGGCCAGTTCCTGATCTCTGCAGAGAGTTGCTGCTGAAATGTCTGCACAGGCACCTCTCCAGATCGCTCCAGATCAAAACCCATGTTCTGCAGCAGTGTCCATCTTTCTTTGTTCCCAGATTATAAACTTTCATTTGAAAATGTCTGAATGGCCTTGCTTATCACACGATCATGATCACTCCATTAGCTGCCTCATCCTCTCAATTTAACAGTCTGCTGATCATTATATTATCTCCACTTAGACTGTTGCTAAAAATAAGCACTTGTTTCAGTCTTGTGAGTGTCTTTAAAATATCTTGCATGGAGATTAGAAAAAAAAAATCAGACTGTTCTTCATCTGCAACCACTTGGNTGTTATTTATATACATTTTTCTTTCATTTTTCTTAACACTTAAGATAGAACAACACATAACTTAGAAGCCATTTAACTTTGCTTAGGTAGTAAGGTAAGTAATTGCATGGTGGGGGTTCTTGTTTGTTTGCATTTCTTTGAATCAGTAGCATGGAATGTACCAGAATATCAGACCAAGAAACATTCCTAACATTTTTAAAAAACATGTTTTTATACTGCTGCTATCAAGCTTTCAGATCACCATTTCATATCTGTTCACACAGACACTTCCCCAGACAATTGAGGAAAAACCCACCTGACTTATAGGTCTTATGTACACCCACAATAGCACTGCAGGTACAAAATCCAAACCACGGGCTTAATCAATTACCAACTGCAAAAATTATTCTCTAGAAATGACAATCACTGGAGATGGTAACACAGGGGAACAACAGGATTGTTTTCTGTAGGACTCATTGTTAACTTCAGTATCAGCAGAACAAGACCAAACATAAAACTTCTGTATACCTCAGTGAGTTAAGAACTAAGCCTTCAAGGAGGGTTTTTTCATTGTTGGGTATTTTAAAAACTCTGTAATCTCATTGTAGCAAAGACAGATGCAACTGACCAGTGGAAATGAAGCAACAGATGTAAAATAGGAAAGTTGTGTTTGTTTGTTCTTTTTAGGTTTATTTATAAAGCTTTGTGGCTTTCTCCTAAAGCAAAACAAAGCTGTTAGCAACTGAAGACAATACATGGAAAAAAAAGTTACCTATTCATTTGCATACAGTTGTGTCTTTGCCCTGTTGCCTTAGGCTTGAAAATTTAACTTTAAAAAACAGGGCTATCAGCAATACTAGCTCTAGCTCTCCCAAATGTTCAAAATGTATTAAGAATTTTAAAACTATTTATGAATGATAAGCATTTACAAAATCCATAGGGGCAATACAAATAACTACAAGAACTACACGCAAGCAAAACATTCTCATGACATTTTGCAGAACCACATCCTGTATGGACTTTACACAGTGACGATCTCACAAGATTCCTACTCCTGAGAAGATTTTTATACCTATGTTTTTGTTACACACAAGACAACTATACATGCACACGCAATTCTCCCTTCACTCAAATTGTACCAATAAAACTATGCGAAAACTCTCGAGATAATTATTAACTTCTACTGTTCTGTATGGAAAAGCCCACATCACCAGCAAAGCACACAGCTGTGTGATCAGACCCCACCAGACTTACGTGAAGAATGTCGTTGATCTATGAGCGACATCGACCTGTCTGTACAGCTGTGTCCTCATAAGCACAGCTTTCCTTTTCTGAAATCCCATCTGAGCGAGCCAAGCACGAATATCACAGAATGGTTTGGGTTGGAAAGAACATTAAAGATCATCTAGTTGCAAACCTCCTGCCATACTAGAGACACCTCCCACCTCACCACGTTGCTCAAGGCCCCATCCAACCTGGATTTGAACACCTCCAGTGATGGAGCTCCCACAACTTCGCTGGCAGCCTGTTCCACTGTCTCACCAACTTCAGAATGAAGAATTTCCTTCCCATTTCTAATCTAAATCTATCCTCTTCCAGTTTCAAACCACTGTCCCTCATCCTATCACTACAGGCCTTTGTAAATCCTCTCCCCAGCCTTCCTGTAGATCAAGAGAAGGTCTCCCCAGAGCCTTCTCTTCACCAGGCCGAAAAAGCCCAACTCTCTCAGCCTGTCTTCAAAGGAGAGGTGTTCCAGCCCTCTAAATATGATATTGTTTGGCATCTCAAGTTAGCGAAGGATGAAGTTCTGCTAAAATTCTTAAATGGCTTTAAGAATAGCACTNAAATGTCTGCACAGGCACCTCTCCAGATCGCTCCAGATCAAAACCCATGTTCTGCAGCAGTGTCCATCTTTCTTTGTTCCCAGATTATAAACTTTCATTTGAAAATGTCTGAATGGCCTTGCTTATCACACGATCATGATCACTCCATTAGCTGCCTCATCCTCTCAATTTAACAGTCTGCTGATCATTATATTATCTCCACTTAGACTGTTGCTAAAAATAAGCACTTGTTTCAGTCTTGTGAGTGTCTTTAAAATATCTTGCATGGAGATTAGAAAAAAAAAATCAGACTGTTCTTCATCTGCAACCACTTGGAGGAGTTTTCATTTACCTTGATTTTGGCCTGTAGTATTGCTTTGATACAAAACAGTACTGGTATGTAAATCAGAACACTAAGCAGCGCTGTCAAAGCACCTGCACATTGTACAAAACACAATGATCACACTAATGCCTGTTTCAAGTACACCAGTCATCTCTTCAGCCAACTTCTCTATGCTAGATTAGTAGAAGCTAACCATACCTACTGATTTTTTTACTTTGCTGTCACTAAGATAATCTTACTAAAGACTGTTACAAAAATAAGAACATCAATGACTGCATGAATTTCTAATTTACCAGTTCAGAAAATAACATACACTATTCCCTGAGATTACAATATGATGACTCACCTAGAATTACAAAAGACAAGAGTGGAGACTAAAAGCCTACTTTTTCCTCTTGCCTCTAAATGGCACAGATGTCCTCTCTTTGCAGTCAGGTACCTCCACAGACATACTTATGAAGTCATTCACTCCCTCAAAATGGTCAGCTCAGTGTGTTAAATGATAATGGAGAAGTGGCCTTTTTTTGTTAGTATGGTTTTTTTTTAACTCCTAAAGATCTTGTGAATTGTGATTTATTTATTTATTTATTTGTTTGTTTGTTTGTTTGTTTATTTTATAGATGAGCAAAGACATTTCAGAGAAAGTCAGAAAGCAAAATGTCATCATTTTAAAAGGGCACAAGTAATTAATTTCAGACTCCAAAGTGGCTGCACTTTGCTGTGTGACTTTGCTGTTTCTGTCGCAGCTCTAGCCCAAATTATATTATTACAGTTCTGCTCACAAGCTCTTCCACAAAGCAGGTGCTTTGTAGACCCAGAAGACAAATCACTAACCTGATCTGTCAGTGCCTGAAACACAGTTAAAATCATGTCTGAATAGCAAATTAAATTGAGTTAAGACTGCAACTAGACATAATTCCACTAGTTTTAACCTCTCATTTACAGGGAAGAGTAGATGTTAAGATATGACAGCAGGGACTTCAGAATCAACTGTACACTGTGACAGGGATGCAGGATATCAATCACTTTTGATCCACCCAGTAATTTTCGACATTACCCACAGTTGCTAAATTGAAGATAACAGAGGTTCACCTAGACTTGTTACAAACTGGACTTCTATTCAGCTTTGTAAAAGTGTCTAGTCTGATCATAGCTTTGTGCAAACTCACTACTTAAAAGCAACGAGTTGTTTAAATAGCAGGGTAATCTATTCTCCCCCAACCCTATGTTTTCTTTGACATGCATTATGAACATGCAATGCTCCTCTGTCATCATTTTGCACCAGTCATTCTCAAGGAATTACAGGAAGCTAACACAGATGATGTGGCTGGACAAAGTAACATGGCTGTGCAATTACCCNATTAGTGTAATCAATGGAAAATAAGATGGTGAAAATCACACTTGAAACCAGATATAACACAGGTCTCCTGGACTCCATTTTCCATTACTGGTTAAATTATTATTTCAGNCCTAACAACACTGGCAGTCACTGGCATCAGGAAATTAGAGCTCATCGCATATAACTAAGCTGCTTTGGAAAAATAGTCAGGAAACACGTGGAAGAGGTATTAACAAAAGTGTTCCAGCTACTCCTTGTAGTTGCCAGATGCTGAATAGCCAGAAGAAGCAAATTATTTTTAGGTGACTGATTAACATTTGTCCGCAGGTCAAGAGTGGATGACTGAGAGAGAGGAGGCGTGGCACATCAGTGGCTTCTCCCATAGAATAAGCTTCCTTTGCTTTTCTTTCAGTTATATAATTGTTTTTAATGGGAGTACACTCTAGATGAGAGGTGAGTTTGTGGGGAGAAATGAAGTCAGAGACCCGTGACCACACAATTCACCTATTTCTCATGATGATTTCTATTCTGTGCATGCAGGATTTTTCTGACATGTTCCTACACAATGTAGTGTTTCAGATTTCATGGCTCAGTTAACCAAAAAGTGTTCCCCTATATGGATACTCAAAAAATACTCAAAAAATCCAGTTAATTTTCCACATAGTCCTGCTCTGATGCTAATATAGAAACAAGGCATATTTTTAAGATCAAATGAGACACCCTCAAATACTGAAAAACCCCCAAAGATAAAATTTTCTGGACAGACAAGAGAATGCTTGAGACTATTCTGTGAAAGGAAACATTTTTAATCCCCTAAGGTATCATATTGAATTAATATTAATATAAAATTTAAATAATATCATATGTGCTTCATATATTAAACACATATATTTATACTTTTAACACACAGTGGCTTTAAGGTCACTGTGTACTACACGGATTATAATTTTCTCTTTAAACCCACCTATGCAAAGGAATATATATATAGGCCTGTTTTCACTGCCATTTGATGTGCAAATATTGGTATTTGTAAAAGTACTTACTCCTATGTCTAGCTTCATGCTACTCAAAGAAGAGAGGAATGCAAGGGTCCTAGGGTGAGAAGGGGAACTGGAACATTTCATTCTTGGTTACTGACTCAGACCGAGGTCAGCAGCAATCCAAAATTGTTTGCAGAAGAACAGAGTTCAGTGGTTCATGTGAAATAAATCATCATTCTCAGAAGTTAAGTCCACAGAATCAATCAGTCACGTACTAAAAAGATTTGGGCTCCATCAATAGGGTAGTACTGGTTTACACCAGGTGAGAAAACATGCTAATCATTACAGACTCATGCTTGGTACTATTTGCCAGCTTTACAATGAGACATTAGAGAACATTGCTTGGCCTTTTAATCCAGATTATGAAATAAAATAATATTAATTAATTTTTTTTTTATTTTTTTTTTTTTACACCCCCTGCAGGGAGTTTGGATGGGGGGGAGGGGGAAGGGATGACACTTTTTGTAAGATGACAAGCCATTTTGTTCTTCTTTATTTTGACAAGAAGGAAATAAAGTATCAAAATTTAGAGGATTTCTCAGCTAGAGTCAAATTCCATGACACAGCCTTAAACTATCCCTTTGGCTTTTCATAAATCTTTGGTTAATTTGAGCAAAGATACCCTTTAGGTGGATAATACTCCTAATGGAATTGACAAAACAAGTGGAAAATGTCTTTTCCTGTAAGATTCACACAATTCCTGATACAAGATGAATGAAGACACGACTCAGAGCTCAAGGAAAGCAATTGTCTTGAGGTTTTCTAAGAACTGGAAATTGGAATAATCATCTTAGTCTTCAAAAAGTGAACATTTAATTGGACCATCCATGTCCTGGTTTTTCGAAGTATGGCATGCCATGATAACTCTAAGCCACATTTATTGAAGACAGCTGATGGCATCCAAATTACTCTGAGGTTTACTTCTGTTGCCATTTGGAAAAATATAAGCAGACAAATTCACTGTCCCAAAGTTGTTATTCTAATCTGAATGTGGTAAAAATTAATATACATAAACACAAACAACAGAGTAACAGCATGTAATAAAAAGGGCTTTCAGTGAAATATTACTCCTCTTATTGCACAATGGTTTCATATCATCTATGTAAAAATAAATGGCCATGCTTTCAATATAAAGATATTTTATCCTTGGAGAGTACTAGCCAGAAGATTTCATCTCAGTTTCTGAAGCAAANTTCTTGCATTGTCAATAAGATTAATTACCACCAATTCCAAAAATCACTGCAATGCTCACTATATGCATAAAAAGTATCTCTTCAAATAGTAATGTCCAATAATATTTTGCTGTCAGTCTGCCTTAGAATTGTTCTTGCTGATTGCTTTCCTACTTGAGGCCACAAATTATAAGATATAGTACTAGCTGGTNTTTGCAGAAGAACAGAGTTCAGTGGTTCATGTGAAATAAATCATCATTCTCAGAAGTTAAGTCCACAGAATCAATCAGTCACGTACTAAAAACGGGCTCCATCAATAGGGTAGTACTGGTTTACACCAGGTGAGAAAACATGCTAATCATTACAGACTCATGCTTGGTACTATTTGCCAGCTTTACAATGAGACATTAGAGAACATTGCTTGGCCTTTTAATCCAGATTATGAAATAAAATAATATTAATTAATTTTTTTTTTATTTTTTTTTTTTTACACCCCCTGCAGGGAGTTTGGATGGGGGGGAGGGGGAAGGGATGACACTTTTTGTAAGATGACAAGCCATTTTGTTCTTCTTTATTTTGACAAGAAGGAAATAAAGTATCAAAATTTAGAGGATTTCTCAGCTAGAGTCAAATTCCATGACACAGCCTTAAACTATCCCTTTGACTTTTCATAAATCTTTGGTTAATTTGAGCAAAGATACCCTTTAGGTGGATAATACTCCTAATGGAATTGACAAAACAAGTGGAAAATGTCTTTTCCTGTAAGATTCACACAATTCCTGATACAAGATGAATGAAGACACGACTCAGAGCTCAAGGAAAGCAATTGTCTTGAGGTTTTCTAAGAACTGGAAATTGGAATAATCATCTTAGTCTTCAAAAAGTGAACATTTAATTGGACCATCCATGTCCTGGTTTTTCGAAGTATGGCATGCCATGATAACTCTAAGCCACATTTATTGAAGACAGCTGATGGCATCCAAATTACTCTGAGGTTTACTTCTGTTGCCATTTGGAAAAATATAAGCAGACAAATTCACTGTCCCAAAGTTGTTATTCTAATCTGAATGTGGTAAAAATTAATATACATAAACACAAACAACAGAGTAACAGCATGTAATAAAAAGGGCTTTCAGTGAAATATTACTCCTCTTATTGCACAATGGTTTCATATCATCTATGTAAAAATAAATGGCCATGCTTTCAATATAAAGATATTTTATCCTTGGAGAGTACTAGCCAGAAGATTTCATCTCAGTTTCTGAAGCAAAATCCCTAGCTCTGAATCAAATAAAACCACCAAATTTATTTCTGTGATTATGTCAGTCCTACATCAACAACCATAGGACAAAGCAGCTCATTGTCCTGAAAGGTAGTCTCATAAATCCTTTACTTCTGGACATTAGGAAGAAGGAGCTTTGTAATTTTTTTCAGAGAAAAAGAACATTTCTTTAAAATGCAAACATAAAGAACATGCTCCATGATAGCTGGGACAAACTGTGCCTTTCAGTATATCTGTGATCTCAGTCATTATGAAAACGTGTCCAAAATCTTGATACATGGCAACATCCTGATTTTGTTAATAATCAGTCAGTGCAAAGATAATACTTTTTCTTGTTATCTTCAGGATTCGATAATAAAATTCAAATTCCTTGAATTATGTCTTCAAAACACAAAATAGATTTTTGGCAATCTTTTTTCAAAGTACAAACACAGATTGTCAGTATGCTATACCTTTCCTCTTACTGGAATATGTTATTGAAAGCTAAAAAGTCCTTTCAAACTATATTGCATTTAAAACTAAAATCCCAGGGCAGAAAGGACATACTCAGAATTAATACAGCGAAATCATTCTTGACACCACTTCATTTTTTTCAGTCAGTGTGTACACTGTCTGCATGCCAATAGTCTTAGACATTAAACTGTGCCTGCACTGAATGAAGCTCTAGGACATCTCTCAGATTTGTTGGCATGATCAGTCAGGAACTTATGGCTGCTAGGTCACTAATTATATACCAGCCACATGATAACAACTTTTTTACCTATTGTTTTAATGTCATGCACAAAATAGGACGTTGGTTTCAGTTCTGTTGCCAGCAGCCAGGAACCACAATACAGAATGTACTTGCAGAGATTCAACCAGGTAGTTTGCTTGTTTGTTGTATTGAAAGCCTCCAAACAGAGAAGGATGGAAAGGACTTCACAAAAAAAATAAATAAATCCCTTGACAGACAAAAGTGTGATATTTGCAAATAGTGACTGCAAGATGCATGGGTGAGCTTCAGGACTGTCCATAGGATGTAGTTGTCCCACATACTGTAATGTCAAGGAAAAAAAATGGATTCTAATTTCATTATACCAGGAGCGAGAAAAAACAAGCTTTTCTTCTGTTGTCCTGGTCCTGGTCTACACACCCCCTCTTCCATCTCATTGCCCTGTCACAGCCCATGTTAAGCCCAGTTCTTCAGAGATGTTCCTGCTCTTCTCCTGGATAAAATCTCCCTTCTACAGTTTCAGCTCAGCCTTATCTCTTCCTCTTTCAGGAAGCTAGAGCTTTGCCTCCATTTGAAGAAGACCTTGGCGTGCTGCAGGAGCCTTGAGATGATTCTGCCCCAGTTAAACAGAAAGCTCACCCACCCTGTTCTGTGAATCTGTCACACCACACAAACGTGGCCAAGTCCTGTGAGCTGTCAGGCACCACCACCACCTTATGTGATGTCAGTCCCATTTCAAGTTTTTCACTGTAAGAGTTCATAAAGTATTCTAAGATGATAGATTTGCAGTGCCAAATGTTAACATTAAATCCCATGCCTATGTACAACTATAAAGGAAACTTCTGATCATGACTGTAAATGTATTTATAAATTCAATTTCAAATCTCTTTGGCATTTCTTCTGGGATTAATTTTTTAAAAAATAAAGATTAAATTGCTAGATTGTTTGTTTCTGAAGACTTGACCTTGAAGAGAAATTCAAACCCGTACATGTCTAGACAGTATAGTGGAAGCAGCCCCTTTCTCAGCAATTTGCTTACTCCAGCATTTCTCATGGGACTGAAGTTGAAGATAAAGGCATCTGGTGACATGGAGCAATCAGACAAATGTGTACACATGGGACATTTTCTGTGTGTGGGATTTCATATTTTTCCTGTGTTCCTTTGATGAAAATATGGTAATGTCAAACTTCCAAAGAAATGTGGGCTTTGCAGGACTCTGGGCCTCTAGAGAGATAAGCGTACTCAGGAGCTGGCTAGGAATTGGCTATTTAAAAAAAGCCACAAGATGTACCCTGCAAAAACTTACCTGCTTCAAAACTTCCACTTACGTAAGATAAGAGAAAGAACAGGAGCTGTTTTTCAGAGTCAGTGCTGTTAAATCACATCTCATAAGCATTTCATAAAAGAAATCCACTTGACTCTATAACAGCTGTAGAATTCTACTTTGCAGGCACTCATTAAGGCACACGGAAAGCCGTGCTCACCATTTCTCCCCAGTCACATGGAAGCTGGCTGCTCCTGCAGCCGCACACGTGAGACAGGAGCAGTTGGCTGCAGCCTGTGGAAAGCTCACTCGTTACACGTGAGGGTGGCTTTTCTCCAATGCCAGATTTCCCCCTGGCTTTCCCTTGCTCCTGAAAAATGTCGATCTTGCTGTTATCTACTTAAAATATTTTCATTTATTTATTAACAGCTGTATTGAACTGCATAACTAATAATAAACCCATCTCAGTGCTAACATGAAGGCATCATTTGAAAGAAAAGTCTCGGAGGAGCCAGAGTGTCTGGAACAGCTGCTTTAGTGACCAGGGAGCCTTGCAGCATAAATCCTCACAGGATGCTTCATTAATTAATTAGCTGCAAGCATTTAATTGGTACCACTGGATATTCAGAAAGTAGAAATATCAGTCTGAGGAAGGAAGTGGCAGGGAAAGAGCTGTTTCAGGAATGTTTTTCCTGCAACTGTTCCTATAATTTGTAGTCTGACACTTTTATCAACAGTGTTCTCCTTTCGATGAAATGTTCAGAGTGTTCCCATGGGATACACGTTTCATGCATACTTCAACAGATGCCATTGATGGTCTTGGGGCTGTGGAGCAAGAAAAAGCATAATCAAGCCCACCCTTGGGCCTCTTCCAGAGGCCACAGAGGGCAAAGGAAGAACTGCCATTGACTTTGGACCCAAACATTTCTTAGCCCAGGCTTAAGACAGGTGAGGGAAAGTCTGCATATGGGCTGGAGGGTCTGGCCAGGGAAGGATGGATTTTAGCTGCTTCCAGAGGCCACAGAGGGCAAAGGAAGAACTGCCATTGACTTTGGACCCAAACATTTCTTAGCCCAGGCTTAAGACAGGTGAGAGAAAGTCTGCGTAAGGGCTGGAGGGTCTGGCCAGGAAAGGATTTTAGCTGCTGCAAAAAGTCTGTACTACCTAAAGGCTGTGACAATGCTCTTAAGAATTTTTTTTATTACCTAAGGGTAAGTATCTGTCTTATCAAGCACTGTTTCCAATGCATCAAGGGAGAAGGGTGAGCCCCATGGAACACAAGGACATCCCTTCCCACCCTTCCTCTTGCTAAATATGTGCATGATATAAAAGAAGACATGTACCTTCCCATCTGAAAAAAAAAGTAGTGACCAGCACACATTAGGGCTTCCATGAGAGGGATTGGAAAGTCTTTAGGTAAATTCACATTTGAGTGAATTTATAAAATGTTCATTGTTTCAAAAGCTTTCATTAAAGTACTGCTTTGTTTCCTCTATGAAAGAAACAATGCCCCCAAATTAAGGCAAATTCCCAAAGGACAGAGTGTGGGTGTGTGAACACAGCTAGACCTCAGCAGACTTGTGGATACCTTTGGTGCTGGAGCTGAGGTCTGCCTCTCAGAACCGCAGACTTGAAGGGGGTGACTAAGCTGTCATCAGAACAGCCTGACAGCTATCATGATGGTTTCTGCCAGCCCAGACAGACCTCTAACTCTGGAATTTAAAGGTGGGAGTGGTGGAGGGGAAGATGCCTGCTTCCTGAGATCTCAGTTCCTTGCCTCAGAAGAAACCCCACTGCACATAGCAGGGGCAGAGCTCCCTCCCACATCTCCAGGAAGACCCAAGAGAACTCAGAACTTTACCCTGCCACTGTACAAGTTTGTTGAATACAACTTCTTTTAAGCAGCACACTGTAGCTTCAGAGATTAGATATTTTTGTTAGAATGCTTTTCTAGAAGGTTTCCAGATAGCTCTAATTACAGTGAAACCTTTCAAAACTCAGCAGCCTCCAGTTTATTGACCTGTTTTGCTAATCTGTCTCATAGTCTGTCCTTCAAACTTCTAGGCCATAGCATCACTAACACGGTTTCCTTCTTCCTCCACTGAAGAAAACCTGTGCAACCAACCACTTTCTATCAGGAAACTATTATAGACCATAAGACCACCAGTTAAATGTATTTAATGGCACTATAAATGTCTTTCAAGCAAGAAAATGCCTGATAGCAGTAGAGGGGCAAAGTAAAATAATGTTTTAAGTTAATTGAAGATTTAAAAAAAAATACATGCTATTTTTCCCCATAATGCTGTTCCTCACAGATCTTTCTCTAATTGCATTTTAGAACTATTTACAAAGGTTTTATCTCTGTTCACCTTTGTGTTACATACTTCACATGCCACTACCCCTCAACACCTGCTTGACAGTGTGATGACAGGCTGCAGGTGCCAGGGCTTCAGCCTTCAGACCCTTGCTGATAATATTATTGATGAGTAATTTTTTTCACACAAATCTCTGCCTTGCTCATGCTGTTTGGCACACTGATATTTCATTTCCAGTAACAGCAGCTGCAGGGACTGTCACACATGACCGGGTCACACACGCGTAGCCTTCCCAGCCTGCCTAATTCCCCATGTTTATCCCTTCTTCCAGCCTGAATAACTTTTTTTTTTTTTTTCATTGACCTATTTTTATTTATTTTGTTAATTCAGAAAGCTCTGCATGCTTTCATTCATCTGAGGACTTACGTCAATCCTTTATCTGTGCTCAGGCTCAGCCATGCTCTGGGAGATACAGCTCTGTACACCCAGCTCTGGTCCTGGGTATACACATGAGCCCAGTCCAGAAAGGATTCATTCAACTATAAGTCCTTTAAAATAACCAGTTGCTGAATACTGAGGTTGGCTACTCTCCCCTAGAGATGCAAACTTGAGAAGTTGCTACAAACTTACATTTCCCAAGATTTCAGAGGTGTATGGATTCTGTTTTCTTCAATGGGAAGGTTTCTGACAGAAGTTGCATCATTTGTCAGTGTTACATCCCTGTTGATCCATGGGAGAAGAAGGGAGTGATGGAGGTTTCAGTTATTTGCTTGGGTCAAATCAAGGACACTTACACCATAGGTCCATAACATAAAAGGAGAGGAGAGAGGAGTGAAAGAGTAGGCAAAGTTTCCAGCTCACCACCCAGGGTTCCAGTGATGTCTCGCTTGTCCCATTCACTGGGGTCTTCAGTGGTGGGCATGCACCTGACAGTGTATTTGAACCTTCTTTTATTCACTGCTATGAGGGGTTTTGCTTGACTATCCTTAATTTGCATGGGAAGCTGGGTTCAAATTTGCATAGAGAACATAAAGAAGTGTAACCACGTGTGCCAGAGGGGGAAGAGCAGCATTAACCTTTTCCACCAATTGAGTCCATTATCATGGAGATCCCATATTTGATTACCCTCTTCCTAGTAGGCATCACATATTAAAACATGGCAAAGGGACAAAGCCACTTATCCTCCAATGTACTTCGTAGAAACATAGAACACACTGAGTTGGAAGGGATCTTTAAAGGTCATCTAGTCTCTGCAGTACACAGAGACATCCTCAACTGGGCTACAGTTACAGTGGTCTTAACTGCACACACCTGTACCACGGGCTGGTGTTAATTAAAGAGGTGTTAATTACTTGAGGCTTCTTGGAGCTTCTTACAAGAGCACTGCCAGTAGCCCAGTAGTCCCTTCCCCTGATCCCAAAACCCCACCAGACACAAACCCAACAGAAGAGGGTGAAAAGAAGTTTACATCCATATCAGATTTATAATTGCACAGATCTTCCAGAGCATTGCACCTTCACTTCCCTACAAGCATCTCATGTCAGAGACATGCTGGATGGAGAGAGCAAAGCAATGTTCATACAGAGTTGCCACCCACCCCCTCTGCTCTGGTTGCATCTGATTCAAATGTCTGCAACCAGAGCAGCTGAATTTCTCTCAAAGTGCAACAGCCTCAGAGAAGAAGCATTACAAATTTAATCCTATGATATACATATGTGTATATATGTGTGCATGTACACCTGTATGTATGTTTCTGTAGGCGATGCTGTATGGGATGCCATGCCTCTGGCTGACAGCTGGCAGGTACTGGCTGTCAGAGCTTGGATACTCCTCCCAAGAGTGAGAAAGCTTCCATTTTTCAGAGCAGGACTGACTTTCATAGAAGATTGTCCTTGAAAGAGATTAGAAAGCATAAGGATAGTTAACCTGATCATAAGTGGGTCATTAAACTACATTATGCTTAAGCAGGTATTATAGAAACATTTTCCCTTTACTTAAAATTCCAGTCCCACAGGAACAACCAAAATTGAATGGATTAATTTTCTATATGTAATGTTTGACTGTAAGAGATTACTGAAAAGAAAACCAGTTCTACTTCAGACCCACAAGCTTTCTACTCTTTCCTATTATAATTTATTATTACTGAGGCTCTTTGTTTTAAAGAAACTTGATTTCCTGGAACTGTCTAGGAGATTAGAAAATCAAGCAAAGACATAAAAATGAAAATGATCATTAGGTACACCAGTCAAGCTAACTCAGAAAATAATCTTTTTAAGTCCTTCAAGTCAGGTTTACATATGTAAGACAGTGCTCAGAGATATAACTGACAGTTCTATAGTTTAATTCTAAATCTTGATTTTGCAAATTTTAATTTTTTTGCAATTAACAATGCTCACTGAAGGTTGTTTTGAGGGAATCCTGACTAAGCTATCAGTAAGGTATTTACACTTCTAACATGCTGTATAGAGTAATTAAGCAAAATAATTTGTTTATTAATTAGTTCATAAGGTTAGCATATATTTAGAATATTAATAGTATTTGGCTTTTTGTCATTATTTCCCTTGAGAAATAATCAAAGCTATTTTCAAATATGAGTTATTGAAGCCTTGCTATACTCCTGTAGTCATGACCTCCCCTTCACTGCTGAAGACAGCACATTGTGCTCTGTACAGCAGCACAGAAGGATAGCAGGATCTTACGACAGCATCAGAGAAACTCATTATAAGGCTAGATATAGGACCAGGGGTAATCAGAGTCCTTGGCGTGCATGGTGGGTGCAGAGAGTGAATCTGATTCTTCCCTCCCCACCTAACATAATAAGAAATAAAATTAAAATGCCACAGAAATTAAAATTGTGTCCCATAATATATATGAGTGTCTCAAATGACATTACCTTCTTCTGTATCTACAGAGCTGGTCTGATCTTTCCTTCCCTCAAAACTGGAAACAGAATCACAGAATAGCCTGGATTGGAAGACTTTTAATATCATCAAGTCCAATCATTAATATAACAGTGACAAGTCCTCCACCATATCCATAAGCACTAAAAGAAATGGCAAATCCCTGCTGTGACAACATAGTGGCAGCAGGAGCACCCTGGGCACAGTCAGTCCATTACTGTGAATGGTCTAGCTGCCCTGTAGCTCATGAGAAGTATCTGCCAGTATCTTACTGGTAATTTGAGCAATCTGGCCTTCTACCATCACATTTTTATTACCGATATAAACAGCTGGTTTCCAGAGTCACTCAGTTCAGTCCCAGCATAGTGGTCATCATGAGAATGTGAAATCAATAACTTTTAATAGAAGAAAGTGTAAAAGTAGAAGGATTGGCAGTGAAATTCTGAGGTTAAGCTCCAACTTTTCTAGATACAGGTACAAGTACAGGTGTTTAAGCAGACACAGACTTTTAACATTATTTCATCTACCTCGAGTTCCCTCTTCTGCCCCTCTTCTTCCAGCTGCTGTTCCTGTACTTAACACATGCCCATACTACAAGAGTACCAGTGAATGCCTTCAGACTAATTTAGACCAAATTCCACACAAACATCCCCAACTTTCTTCCAGATTTTCCCAAATTTCCCAATAATAGCCCAAATTTTCCCCTAAATTCCAAATTTTCCTCTGAATTCCCCCAGATTTTCCCCTAAGTCCCAGATTTTCCTCCAAATCTTCTCGAATTCCCCCAAATTTCCCTAGACTCTAAATTTTACCCCGGATTTCCAAAATTTTCCACTAAATCCCAAATTTTCCTTCAAATTCCTCCAAATTTCCCCCTAAATTCCAAAATTTCCTCCAAATACCTCTGAATTTCCCCAAATTTCACCAAAATTCCAAATTTTCATCCAAATTCTCCCAAATTTCCCCCTAAATTTCAAATTTCCCTTCAAATTCCTCCAAATTCCCCCCTAAATTTCAAATTTTCCTTCAAATTCCTCCAAATTCCCCCCTAAATTTCAAATTTTCCTTCAAA
>VYZU01071978.1:0-16361 GCA_013401355.1 Ceyx cyanopectus
AAGCTTTTAATAAACAGCAGCCTTTGTTACGATTAAAGATGAAGACTTTAGCCCCTCACTAGTATTTAACATGTTGAAAAGGTAGCAGATGGAGTTGTTTTTTGAAACAAGAACAGCTTTAACCTATCTAAATGTTCTCTACATGTTTCCATTAATTTAAATTAATTTTGCCTAGGCAAAGTGCTGGCAAAGGTGTATTTTCCACCTGACCTGCCTCGTGGGTGACTATTACCTGCTCCTCCAGCCGGCTGGACCAGCAGCTGGCAGCCACCTGGGTGGGAGGGATAGGATGTCTGTGGTGACATCATGATGCTGTCCTCAAAAGAGCATGTTAACAAGTTCTCATGTTTATCTTTCTCATCACAGCGTGTTCTGTGAAGCTGATACCTGCTGGCAGCACATTTGTGGTCATGAATGCACAGCCATATGATAGGTAATGTGATAAAGCAGAACAGACTTCACTTGTGCTGACAGGAGAACTTGTCTTGGAGACCTATGGGTGGAAATTACTGGAGATCAGACTACCAGGATGGTCTGAGTGCTGTTGTATCTGTGAAAACTGGAGCTACCTTTGCCTGGGAGCTTGCCCCAAAACTATATTCCACAGGGCTTGGATACTTGTAGAGGTTTGTAGAATGATTTGGGTTGGAAAGAACCTTAAAGATACCTAGTTCTGACCCTCCTGCCAGAGGTAGGGACACCTCCCACTAGACCAGGTTGCTCAGAGCCCCACCCAGCCCCTGGCCTCGACCACTTTGAGGGATGGGGCATTCAACAGCCTCTCTGGGCACCCTGTTTTGGTGCCTTCACTCACTGTAAAGAATTTCTTTCTAATGTCTAATCTAAACCTCCCCTCTTTCAGCTGAAAACTGGTGCTCCTTGTCCCGTCACTTGACAAGGCCATGGTAAAAACTCTCACCATCTTTCTGTTAGGCCCCCTTTATTTACTGAAAGGCTGCAATAAGGTCTCATCGGAGCCTTCTCCAGGCTGAACAACCCCAACTCTCTCAGCTTGGCCCCACAACAGAGCAGTCCTGCCCCATGACCGTGGCCTCGTCTGGACCTGCTCCAACAGCTCCATGTTTGTGCTGTGGCTCGCAGAGCTGGACTCAGGACTCCGGATTGCGCCTCACCAGCGCGTATCCTCCTCCTCTCCTACACCAGCTCAAAAGAACGGGTTTTTTTTTCCTACATTTTTCGTTCCGAGGCGAGACTCCGCCCGCTGCCCGTGCGAGGAGGGCGGAGCGGGCGCGGTGTGCGCTGGGGCTCGTAGTGGCGCGGGAGCGCGGCCGGGCGGAGCGGTTGCGGAGCTGTTGGCGGGGCGGGGCGGGCGCCGGGGTAGCGCCGCGCAGAGGGGCCGGGCCGAGAGGCTGCAGGAGCGCCCGGCAGCGGGGCTCCGGTTCCCCCCGCAGGTACCGAGGGGTTAGTCGGGGTCACCGGGGGCTGTGCGCCGGGTGGCAACCGGCGGGGAGACGGCGGCTGTGGCGGGCGCGCTGCCGCCGAGTTGGGTGGGCCGCGGGGCCCAGGGTCGGCCCCGCCGGTGCCTCCCGCCTCCCGGCGGCGGGTGTGGGGCGGAGCAGCCGAGGGGAGAGGCGAGGCGAAGTGATGCCTCCCGCCCGGGCCCGGGAACGGGTCCTGCCGCGCGGTCTGGGGACAGGTCGGTGCGGCCCGAGCGGGCGGGGGGTGCGAGAAGGGAACAAAAGCGGTGGTGTCAGGCTCTGAACTGTCACTCCGGGGATGGAGGGATGTGCACTGTGAGATGCGCAGGCTCCTAAGGAAACAAGGCTGAAATGTTTTGGGTTTTTTTTTGTTGGAAGTACTGGTATCTGTTCGTACAGGGATGTATCAAGGAGGAGGGTCCTGGGAGTGAGAAGCAAATTCTTCTCGGCCCCCTAAATATAAAGGCTGGTCTTGCCTCCCTGAAAACTTTATTATTATTATTGTTATTATCTTCTTTTTTAAATTGGGTGCATTTATTTATTTATTTATTTTCAGTTGATAGGATCTGTCTGACAGTCGTGGAAGAACTTTTAGGTTTCATCTTTGCTGGAATTGTTGTTAGAATGTGAAGTTTTGTAAATCCTGATTATTTCAGTGCTTATTTTCTTTTCAGTATTTTAGATACTGAATTAGTTTTGGTGTTGGTTTATGATCTTGGAAATACACAAAAGAGTAATGTTACTATTTCTTTGCACCTTAGTTAACATGAAGATGGAGGATTATGAAATATTCTGTAAGAAGCATCTTTCCAGAATCCAAGAAGCAATAAAAAGGGAAACCTCTGTTTCTGTTCAGCATAAAAATACCTCCCTGATTCAATTTCATGGAGTTCCTGTGCTTTCCCCTCTGGTAAGGTGCTTATTTCCCCCCTCTCTTTTTTTTTTTTCTTCTCTGGTGTGCTTGCTGTGCTATTGGCATTAGCTTTGATGTCCATGGGTAATGATTCTGCTAAAGATACATCTCTTGTGAGTTATTATCTGGACTGCTGCTTAGTGTATTCTAAGCATTGCTAGCCTTAATTTTACAAAGTAAAGGAGTTAATTTTACCTGTTAGGTTTTGTTTTTTTTTTACATTGACTACATTTTCTTCCACTTCTTGAAGTTTTTTATCTTCACAAGGGGAGTAAAAATCTTTGTGTCATTAAATAGATGATTATTACTGCTGCACTTATGTAAAATCATATTAATCCAAATATTGAACATGTGACTGTTTAAAAGTGTAAAAAAAAAGTGCAAATAGTAAATACTGCCATAGTTTAAAAGCTTTTAAGTAATTTTCTTTTTCACTAGTGTTTGTGGCTTCCTCTAATGTATTTCATAGACTCATCAGTTATGTTAAGTCATTCTGTGTGTAATGCAAACAGAGGCAAGCAGAAGACTGTTGGTAGTATGTGCAATAATGCAGCTGATTTCTTTGTTTCAGTGGTTGGAAGTAGGAATGAAGCTAACAACAAGCTCCAGAAATTGTGGTACAGATGTATATTGGAGAGTAAATGGTGTATTGTAACAGTTCTCATTATTTTAAGGCTTCATCCAAGAAATACATAGTTTGACTTGAGACTACATAATTTTGTAAAACTTTGTGAAACTATTCTTGTAAATTTACTTTTGTAGATCTAGCTTAGACTTTTATCAAAACTACATAATCTGAAGCAGTAACTTGAAAGACTTTCAGATTCTGATTGTTGGAAGGGTCCAGAATGCTTGCATACGTTCCTGTCTTCTTGGGACATTTTGCACTGGTTCAAGAGGGCAGGTGTGAGCTAGTGCTTCAGAGAGCTTCAATATTTGAATATGGGTAGAAAGATCAGTCACAGAGGGTTCTGTGGGCTGCCCAAACATCCCATCACCACAGTGGACTGAGAAAGACTTGTCCTGCAGCCTGAGTGAGTCCTGGGTCATTTGACAACAGTCCTGTTGGTACTGTAGGATGTGCTTGCTGATGCAAATTTTTCTTAAATTCATGCAGATGTTCACACATATTTACAAATGACCATATTTATAAATTTGCATTTAGTGTAATCAACCATGTTTCTTACACTCTTTTTTTTTTTTTTTGCAGCTTAGCCTTGAGAAGAAAAAGGAATTACAGCAATATAAACAGAAAGCACTGGACCTAGAGACCTGGAGACAGAATTCCCAGAAAAGAGCTTTACTGAATCGGGTACAGGAGATTATAGAAAATGTTCAGGTAGTGTTAGTCCAAAGCCTTCTTACAGCTTGACAGAAAAATTCTGCTTTATAGGCATTTTGAGAAAGTGCTGGAGTTTAATTATTCACCAATATAAATATTAAATTAATAGCAGTTAACTCTCCAAAATGAGCACTTGATAAGTGTTACCTGATAATTGATAATTTAGAGATAACATTTCCTTCCATTTGCATTTCATTGTTTTGGTATATGCAAAAGCCAGACCAGGACAGCTGACTGACTTGCTTTTGTAACTGTGTTTGAAACAACTGGACAGTAAAAACAAATGAACAAAACTCCCAGTGTTAGAGCAACTGGCTTCTTTCTTTGTGGGCTTGTAGTTTAATCAGAAAATAATCTCTGTTCAACCATCTGATTAAAAAATTAAAAGGACCTTTGCAAAAACTTGTGCTTCTATACTTTATAATTCTACTACAACTATTTTTTTTCTTTGCTGCTTCAATTATGAATTTAGTAGATATTTAAATGGAAAATATGAAATACTTCTAATCAAGTGATATTATTTGTCTTTGAAACAGTTGTAATGCAGTCTTTCACCTGTTGCTTAAACAAGTAAGGTGAAGGCTGAATTAGTTGGGTTACTAAGGTGGCAAACAAAACCTCCTAGTGTTCACTGTTTACTGGAGTGGGCATGGCAACAGTCACTGGGCTTGGGATTTGAAGAGCAGATCAGGAATATCTTCAGTACAAAAGCACTTTTTGTTTTGTGTTTGGTTTGATTTATTTTTCTTTCCCAAAGGTTTCCCCTTGATAATTATGAGTTGCAATACATAGGATAGCTGATAGGATCATTTTAATGTGAAAGTCCTTTTAAACAAATGCTGGCTAGAAGTAGCATTAATTCTCACTTAAAAGTTCATCTGACAAATGAAAACTTGTATTTAATTGTCTCTAGATCAGTAAAGAAATGAACAAATAATTTTATAGTTCCACTATTTGTATTAGAAATTTTCTTTGTAGTCATCTGTAGGTCAGTCTATATTCCATGCTGAAATTGTTCAATTACATTTCTTATTTATTCTTACCCTTATTTATTCTTAGCCATAAAATTATTCTTAATATGTCCAAAGTACCTTATGAAGAGAATCTTTGTATTCAGATACTTTGTATTGGTAAAAATGCCAATGTATATTTGAATTCCAGTGATGTTTTTCTCATTGCAGTGAGCTCTGTAAGTCATTTGCAGGAAATTGGTAACAGTGAAACTGTAATTTTTAATTGGTTTAAAGGTGGTAGCATTCTTTTTTAATTCAAATGAAGCTTGTGGGAATCTGAGAATTTGAGGAGATTTAATGAAAATACTTTTTTTTTTTTTTTATTAGCAGATCAGGAGAGGACCCAGCCTAAGTGACGTGAACACACAAGAGGCTGAGAATACTTGCTCTGATTCAGATTCAAAAGCTTTGACCAACTGCACAGCTCTATCAGATGTCAGTTTGGAGTGTTCTCCTGACAGACATGGTCCCACAGAGCTTGAAAAGACACCAGAGCTTACACCATCAGATACTACAGAGAAGAAGACAACAAATGTGACAGAAGTAGTTAAAACAGGAGAAGAAAATGTTTTCTCAAAGCAAAGTGAGACTAGTGTCTCAGAAGACATACCTTGTCCAAGGGCTGTGTCTCTGGACAAGGTGCACAATAAGCTCACACCACAGGCTTTGCAAAAGCTAGAGGGACAAGAAGTGCCACTGGCAGATGAGGAAGTCCAAGATCCATGTGTAAGGAGTGGTCAGAACCTGGTGAAGAAATTTAGGGAGTGTACAGAGAAAGAGCCAACCAAGCGTAGCTCAAAAAGTTATTCCAAGAGAAGTACGAGCGAAAGTCATTCAGATAAAGAAAATGATGGTGTTAAAACACCTGACTCTGTGAAAGAAAGAGTAAAGCTTACAGGGAGAAGTTGCACTTCTGCAGCACTTGATAAACCCAGTCTTAACAAATCAAATACCCTTCTCCAAGGTGCCTCTACTCATACAAATAACACAAGTGTGTCAACGTTAGCCAGTTTTTCTAAAGTGGACATACCCATGAGGGTTGGAACACCCCCATTGGTGGATTCGGATTCGGATGAAGAGAAGAAGACTTCTCTGTTTGACCATGACAGCAGTATTGTCAGAAGCCTCACAGGCTCTTATGCCAGACTGCCCATCCCGGAGTCAAACATGAGCCCTAGAATGCACCGGCGGCGCCCGAGGCCTCTCTCCATGGGACACATCGTGATAAACAACCCGGTCAACGCTTACGAACTGAGCCCCAAAGGCAAGGGCAGGACGATGGATTTAATCATGCAGGATATCGCGGATAAAAACAACGTGTCTGAGTCGGTGCCCAAGTTCATGGTGGACTTGGCTACAGTTTGTCCTAGCAGAGTTCCTGCTATCGGCAGGAGTGCTTCAGGCCCTTGTGATGGGCTGGGGGTCTGCAGACCAAATCGCCGCTCCTTTGGGCACTTGGAAAGCAAAGTAACGTCGTTGGCTACAACGGAGGGCCAGGTGGCAATGGACAGCAGAGTGCCCTATAAAGCAGAGACCAGTACTCATACTGTTGCTCCAAAATTGAACGAGCCATTTGCCATCAGTCAGTCTACAGGAGCGCAGAAGCTCCTTGCTGTGAATGACACCAAACAGCCTAGTTGGCTAGAAAATACAAAATGCAACTCTCTAGTAGAGCTCAATAAATCTTACGATGTAGAAAACCCATCCCCACTGCTAATGCAGAGCAAGAATATGCCACAGCAGGTGGGCACTCCAAATGTTTCTCCAGCAAATGAACAGTTCATAGAAAACAGTTTTGAAAATGTAAAACGTAGACTTGATTTGGACACCGACAACTGCCAGAAAGAAAAAAGTCCCTGTGCTCTAACAGTTCGAATGGAAGAACAAGAGAAGCAGTGGTTGCAAGAACAGAAATATCCTATGGGATCAGTTTACATTACCAAGAGTGCAGTCCCTGATAGTATGGCAAAAGGTAAAAGGATTCCTGTAGCTGAAGTTTTTTATTCAACTTGCCTGTTGGCTTATAAATCTTTCATAAAAAAGCCCAAGGATCATTAGTCGTTGGTGTTTCTCAGTATGCGTCAAAAGGATACTGCTTTAGTGAGTGTAAATGATTTTTTTTGAGAATCTCATTATTTCTCTAATTTTTAATTAATGACAGATTCTGAAATTCATCTTGCTTCTTGAGCCATTTTTAACTGCTACAAAATTGCTGTCTTAGGAGTCACTTAGAGTCAAAAGTATTATAACAGTTAATTGTAACAAATACTTGATTAAACAGTTTATGAGGAAACAGCAGCTAAAATATTAGTGGCATGTTGGTGTTACTGCTGTTCCATTCACATGCTTCCCCCACAGACAAGGAAATGCAAATAATTTGAAGGACTGTAGTAACTGATGAGGTTCTTTGCAATACATCATGGAATCTTGATATCAAAGATGTGTTGTATTTTTTTTACTGATGGTGCAGATTATTCCTGTTAAAAGTGTGGATCACTGGCAAAGTTCATATGGAGATAAATTAATGCTTGATTCTTTGTAATTTATCTTTTCAGAAGATATTTTAAAGACTAAAATGTTGGCCTTTGAAGAGATGAGGAAGAGACTTGAAGAACAGCATGCACAACAGATGTCTATTCTGATAGCTGAACAAGAGAGAGAACAGGAGAAATTGCAGAAGGTGAGGTAAAAGGAAAAATTCTAAGCAAAGGGCATGTGCATTGTATTGCATTTTGTCAGTGAGCAGTTGGTTTAAGTGTTGATATTCTTGCTTTGCAGAGGTAGAAAAGTAGTCTTAAGAGTTGATTCTTTCTTTTGTAGGAACTGGAAGAGCAAGAGAGAAAGCTGAAAGGAAAGAAGGTTGCCACAACAGAAATAGAAATTTCCAAAGTGAACATTAACAGCAGGATGGAGTTGGAGTGGAGAAAAAGAAGCGAAAGTGGCTTGCTGGAAAGTGGAGAGACAGTCCATAATGCAAACTCCACCATTGGTAAAGCAGAGAATAGAATACAGATGAAATGCTGTGATATATGTTGTGATATACCTTGCTCTGCAGTGCTTGGCTGTTGTACTGTCCCACTGCCCCACTGTATTGATAAATGCAGTGTTTTGTCCTAGGGCACTTGCTGCCTTCAGCTGTTGACAGCTTATGCAAAACAAATTCCATGCTGCATTTTTGTCTAGCTGGCATCTAGCACAGTTTCAGCTGTCCTTGTATTGTACCCTGTGTTGTTTGTTCCATAATCATTATAGGGCATGTTCTATGTAAATGAACAATCAAGGATGAGGATGGGGATTTGCATCATGTTAGGGAAGTTTCATCCTCGTGCCAGGTATCCGCACTGCCATGGGCCAGGTGTTCTTTGTCTGCCAGGGGGCCTTGGCTGGGAGGAACTACAGCTGTAGCTGATGGAACACCTCTCACCTCTTCCAGAACATTGTGAAATGTTTTGGTGTGTCTTCTGTTTAGCATACTTTGCTAGGAAATGAATCAGAAATATTCACATTGTTTCTTGCCTGTAATTGACCTTGTAAACAAAGCTGCTGCCTCTGAGCTGAGTGTATAGGTGCACTTAGTCATTATGGATGAAAGCATGTGTTGAGCTGTGTATTCTGCTTTGCATGCAGGTTTTGCTCATACTACAACACCTAACACCTTCACTTCAACCAGTGAAACTTCATTCTTTCTCTGGGGACCATTGAGTAGTGGAGTTATAAAAACCTCAGTATCTAGGCCAAGTAACAGAATCAAAACTAGGTGGACTCAGGTAAGAAAAAAATATTGGTTTAAAGCTTAAAAAACCATCTAGTTTTTGTAAGACACTGGTGACTTTATAATAGCTGTGCAGTAATAAATCTCGTATAAAAGTTTAGTATCCCTTCCTATATTGTTTTGGAACACATGATTAAACTATATGATAATTTATCTCGTTCATATATGCAAAATAATAATATATATATCAATATATTGTTTCTGCTAAGTTATTATGGTGAGTACTTCTGGACTAGCCAAAACCTTTATCAGCTGCTTGTTTCTTACTTGAAAACTTGTAATTTAATTTTTCTTTGTTTGTTTTTAAAGAAATAATTTATAATTCTTTCTTTTATTGAACATTTAGAAAATTCTTGTTTTCTTTAAAGGTGTTCAGTCCAGAGTTACAGATGAAGTTTGATAAGATCACTGCTGTGGCAAAAGGATTTCTCACTCGTAGACTCCTGCAGACAGAAAAATTGAAACATCTGAAACAAACTGTGAAAGTAAGATCAGCATTTTTATATCATGCAGCATTTCCTCCTGTTTTGTTTAATTTTATTTTTGCTTCTTTGTTGGTTTTGATTACAGNAAGGATGAGGATGGGGATTTGCATCATGTTAGGGAAGTTTCATCCTCGTGCCAGGTATCCGCACTGCCATGGGCCAGGTGTTCTTTGTCTGCCAGGGGGCCTTGGCTGGGAGGAACTACAGCTGTAGCTGATGGAACACCTCTCACCTCTTCCAGAACATTGTGAAATGTTTTGGTGTGTCTTCTGTTTAGCATACTTTGCTAGGAAATGAATCAGAAATATTCACATTGTTTCTTGCCTGTAATTGACCTTGTAAACAAAGCTGCTGCCTCTGAGCTGAGTGTATAGGTGCACTTAGTCATTATGGATGAAAGCATGTGTTGAGCTGTGTATTCTGCTTTGCATGCAGGTTTTGCTCATACTACAACACCTAACACCTTCACTTCAACCAGTGAAACTTCATTCTTTCTCTGGGGACCATTGAGTAGTGGAGTTATAAAAACCTCAGTATCTAGGCCAAGTAACAGAATCAAAACTAGGTGGACTCAGGTAAGAAAAAAATATTGGTTTAAAGCTTAAAAAACCATCTAGTTTTTGTAAGACACTGGTGACTTTATAATAGCTGTGCAGTAATAAATCTCGTATAAAAGTTTAGTATCCCTTCCTATATTGTTTTGGAACACATGATTAAACTATATGATAATTTATCTCGTTCATATATGCAAAATAATAATATATATATCAATATATTGTTTCTGCTAAGTTATTATGGTGAGTACTTCTGGACTAGCCAAAACCTTTATCAGCTGCTTGTTTCTTACTTGAAAACTTGTAATTTAATTTTTCTTTGTTTGTTTTTAAAGAAATAATTTATAATTCTTTCTTTTATTGAACATTTAGAAAATTCTTGTTTTCTTTAAAGGTGTTCAGTCCAGAGTTACAGATGAAGTTTGATAAGATCACTGCTGTGGCAAAAGGATTTCTCACTCGTAGACTCCTGCAGACAGAAAAATTGAAACATCTGAAACAAACTGTGAAAGTAAGATCAGCATTTTTATATCATGCAGCATTTCCTCCTGTTTTGTTTAATTTTATTTTTGCTTCTTTGTTGGTTTTTTTTTCTCTCTATTTAATTGACAGTTGAAATTTTGCATTTTCTGCTTTCAGAAGAATTGGAGAATGTCTGTCAGATGAATGTGTTTGAACATTGCATTGCCTAGTGCCATAAGGTCCACATCACACAGATAGTGTGTCCCACGTGTGCAGGTTGGAACGATGACCTTGTTGTGAAGGATTATGTTTGGTGCTTATTTTCCCTTCTTCCCCAGGATACTATGGAGTTCATAAAAAATTTTCAGTCTGAAGCCCCGTTAAAAAGAGGAAGCGTTTCAGCACAAGATGCATCCCTTCATGAAAGAGTGATGGCTCAGGTGACACAATTGAAACTGTTTCATTTCTTTTATACTCTGCTTTTGTAGTATAAATGCCCAAAAGCTTCACAGTGACTTTTTACTTAAAGTTTAAAATAAGGCTGTGAAGAGAAGATTCCTGTTTTGTGCCAACACATTAGAAGAGAATTCAGACTTCTTGAAATGCTTTGTTTAGATGGAAAGTGGGAAGGGCTTGATCATCAAAAGCATGGAATGTTGACCTGACAGAATATGTAATTAAAATGTTAATGATTCCCTCCAGCTGCGAGCTGCTCTGTATGACATCCATGACATCTTCTTTACAATGGGGGCATCAGAAAGGATGAATATTCTGCGTCATGACCGTGAAGTTCGTAAAGAGAAGATGCTCAGGCAGATGGTGTGTTACATTCAAGAGGGTGTAAACTGCTTTAAGTCTTTAAATACTGAATCATTTTGCTTTTCAGACTTTCTTCCTCACCAAGTAAAAAGTGTTTCAAAATCTAAATTGTTTATTTATGCTTATGCAGGTAACTTTCCTCATATGAAAAAAGAGGTCAGTGCAGTAGGAGATTATGATGTTAAAACTTCTAATGTGTAGATATAGAAAAGTTAGATTGACAACCATGATGAAAGTAATAACAAAAAGTCCCTAACAAGAATTTGTTACAGGACAAACCTTTTTAATTTGGTAATATAAGGAAGGTCCTTTAATTTAAAAACAAACAAACAAAAAATTCCTTGAGTTTAACCTGAATGAAAACTTTGAACTTTGAACACTGTTGTTGTTGTTTTGTTTGTATGTTTGTTTTGTTGTTTTTGTTGTTTGATTTTATTTTATTTATTTTAAGTAGGAGCAGGCCAGATGGGGTTAAGCTGAATAAAAGCAGTAACTACTGTTACTGTTGGTTCTTTTGCTTTTGTAGGATAAAGTAAAGAGCCCAAGAGAGAGAGTGACGCTTTCAACAGCCACGCAGAAATCTCTGGATAGGAAAAAGTACATGAAGTAGGTGCAGTTCTCCCTGGGTGGTGGTGGGTGCAAGAGCCCGAGTAGGAGGCATTGGAAATAGCACAACAAAGTTTTTGGAGTAATGTCTTCTTTGCAAACCAGGCAAATGAGTAATGAATAAGAAACTGCAGGTGTTGATGTCTTTATAAGTAAGAACAAATTACTATTGAGACTTCTTGTCTGTATGGGAGAAAAATGTTTGTTCTAAGTTGTGCATTTATGCTCCATTCCAGCTTAGGTTATGGTTGATTTTGCAAATTTTATGAAGTGCTTCAAGTTATAGAATTATTTAGGTTGGAAAAGANTGACATCCATGACATCTTCTTTACAATGGGGGCATCAGAAAGGATGAATATTCTGCGTCATGACCGTGAAGTTCGTAAAGAGAAGATGCTCAGGCAGATGGTGTGTTACATTCAAGAGGGTGTAAACTGCTTTAAGTCTTTAAATACTGAATCATTTTGCTTTTCAGACTTTCTTCCTCACCAAGTAAAAAGTGTTTCAAAATCTAAATTGTTTATTTATGCTTATGCAGGTAACTTTCCTCATATGAAAAAAGAGGTCAGTGCAGTAGGAGATTATGATGTTAAAACTTCTAATGTGTAGATATAGAAAAGTTAGATTGACAACCATGATGAAAGTAATAACAAAAAGTCCCTAACAAGAATTTGTTACAGGACAAACCTTTTTAATTTGGTAATATAAGGAAGGTCCTTTAATTTAAAAACAAACAAACAAAAAATTCCTTGAGTTTAACCTGAATGAAAACTTTGAACTTTGAACACTGTTGTTGTTGTTTTGTTTGTATGTTTGTTTTGTTGTTTTTGTTGTTTGATTTTATTTTATTTATTTTAAGTAGGAGCAGGCCAGATGGGGTTAAGCTGAATAAAAGCAGTAACTACTGTTACTGTTGGTTCTTTTGCTTTTGTAGGATAAAGTAAAGAGCCCAAGAGAGAGAGTGACGCTTTCAACAGCCACGCAGAAATCTCTGGATAGGAAAAAGTACATGAAGTAGGTGCAGTTCTCCCTGGGTGGTGGTGGGTGCAAGAGCCCGAGTAGGAGGCATTGGAAATAGCACAACAAAGTTTTTGGAGTAATGTCTTCTTTGCAAACCAGGCAAATGAGTAATGAATAAGAAACTGCAGGTGTTGATGTCTTTATAAGTAAGAACAAATTACTATTGAGACTTCTTGTCTGTATGGGAGAAAAATGTTTGTTCTAAGTTGTGCATTTATGCTCCATTCCAGCTTAGGTTATGGTTGATTTTGCAAATTTTATGAAGTGCTTCAAGTTATAGAATTATTTAGGTTGGAAAAGACCCTTGGGATCATCAAGGGTCCACTGGGTACAACCATTAACCCTACTCTGAAAAGTTCAACCCTAAACCCCGTCCCTCAAAACCACATCCAAATGACGCTTAAACACATCCAGGCATGGTGACTCAACCACCTCCCTGGGCAGCCTGTTCCACTTTCTGACTACTCTTCCAGTGAAAAAAATTTCCCTTATCATTCTTTCTAAAATCCCTAGCCATAGAGCCACTTGATAGCTTTGGCAGAGTTTTCTGGGTGGATGGTAGCAGCCATTATCCTGCAACACAGTGGACTGAGCAGTTTGTGTTACACTTGCTCATGAGTAAAAAGTGATCATCTTCAGCACTGCTCTGACAGTAATATGTGTAGGTGTAGATGTAGATCCTGTTGTAGGTTTTTTCTTACTGTTTCTGTTTAAAACCTAGATGATGATTTTATAATTTAAATACATTTCAATATTTTTGTTTCCTTAGGGCCTCAGAAATGGGAATGCCAAGTAAAAAGACAATCATGAAACAAAAAACTCCTGAGGGCCGGTGAGTGAAGATTTCTTCTATTAGGATGCTTTCAAAGAACTGTCTTATAATGACATATTCTTTGATCTTTGTTGCTGGTTTTCCATCAAACAACTCAATTCCTGCCACTGTTATGACTGACAGTAATAAAAACTGATTTAGCATGGTCTGAGAAAGGGGTTTTTATTAGCTCATTAGAAGATAAAAAGGATTTATTTTCTTCAGCAGCCCTTCTCTTATGAGGCCTGTCTACAACTTTTTCCAGTATAAAAGGTCAAATACTGTCATCCTTTAAAACAATTTTTATTTTCTGCTTACCCAAAAGGTTTGAAGATGTGCTGTCTGCTCATACGGGTTGATCTTCAATCACTAGCTTTAGTGATTCATAGAATCACAGAATGTCTTTGGTTGGAAGAGACCTTCAAGATCATAATCTAGTCCAGCCTTTGACCCAGCACTGCAAGGCACCACTAAACCATGTCCCTTTGCACCAGGTCCACATGCCATTCAGTACTTTTTACTGTATGTTCTTACCAATGACTAGGAACCTAAAGCACTTTTGAGCAAGTTTTATCTGTGGGGTTTTGTTTGTTTTGAGAGTGAAAGGAGGTAGTAATCTGATTCTGGAATTTTAATTCCTGCCACTTTTGCCTGTGTGTCATCTGCAGTACAGAACCTGCTAGCCTTTCTGAAATTTATGTGAAACATGCTGATTGAGTATTCCTTATGAGAGGTTTTTGTTTTTAAAGAAGGGAAACGGTCTAATGAAAGTTTGTGTTTTAACAGCATACTTCAACCAAATCAAGGACAGAATGCAACAGTTCATAGACTGCTTTGCAGACAAGGGTAAGAGCACAATATGTTTATAGCCTAAAAATGAAAGTAAATGTGAAGTGTAAGGAGAGTAATTTCTGATTAATATTTGCACATACTAGTGCAACTGTTGTTTGAAGTAAAAATAATTACATCTCACAGTACTTCAGTACTTCAAGAGTGCTGAAGTTTTTTTTACCTTATACTAAAGAAAATATTTAGTGTTCTCATCCTTTTGTTCATTGTCTCCATTTACACTGTGTTCCTACATTTCTATTTATAACATTCATTCCATGAAGCTTTGCTTCCACTTAATGAAATGTGTGTGTTTTTATATGTAGACCGTAATGCCACAGTATCTGAACTGAATCAGCTTCTTGCATAGAGTTTTAAAAGTCTGTTCATGGGAAGATATTATCCTATTTCATGTATTTACATGAGCCAGGATAATGTCAACAGGAATCGTACACATACTTGGGAGGAGGCTCTGTGGGTCACAGTAAAAATGTTTTCATGCCAAATACAGTTTGATAGTGTCTTTATATTCTTGGATGCAGCCTTTCAGCTTTGTGACAAGTGACTTATTAACCCTTTTATATTTAATTAGAACCCCTAAGACCTCAATGAAGGGGGTTGAGCAAAATAGAAAGAAGGCCTCAGAGAGCAGAGTGTCTAACAAGGCTCTTTCAGGTGTGTAGAAAATTGGTACTTGGATCTTCTAGTAAGTAAGTTACTAGTATGTAGAAAAAAGTAAATGGGTAATACAGTGTTTTCCTTTTCTTGTGCACCTGCTTTGCTCTCTCTCTTTAAACAAACACTCGCTGGTAACCTAACCATCCACTTTTGAATTCTATACACAGAGCCTATAGAATCTACTGCACAGCTCATTTGCTTTCACTCACCAGATGCCCAGTCATAAAAGAGTTTGCCAGTTATGTTCACTGCAATTGTTTGAGAAGCTAATAGTAGTCAAACCAGGCTTGGATTAGATTCTTAATGTCATTTGATTCTTAGCTCTGTAGACACATTAAGCCTGTTGAGAGGACAGAAGGACAGTTTCAGACTTACCAGAGCACAGTCCTAAAGCTGTGGATGTTACTGTAGCATCTTACAAATGTTTGAGTCTTAATGACCCAGTTTTGGAAGTGGAGTATTCCTGTATTTACACACAGAGATTACTAATTGGTTACCTTGTATTCAAAACATTTGATAATAGTGCCAGATCTCTCAGTTTTCAGCCTGTTCAGGCATGAAGGAAATGAAATGCTATGAAACATCTTACACAATTTCTGTTTTGTTTTGAATTGGATGTTAGACTTCTTAAGTGAAAAAACTTAGTTTATCAAAAGATAAAGTGTTTTATAGGTCTTAAAACTGATTAAGATCTTTGTTCTCAATGGAAAGATCCACAAGGCAGGTAGAAAAAAACAGGGATTTTTTTGGCTCAATAAGGCAAATGTAGAATGTAGGAGGATTACAACTGTTTTCTGTAGTGATCTCAATTATCTTATTAAGTATCAAACCTTTACTATAATGGCATTTCTTATTTATTACTGCTCTGGAACAAAGCTGTCAGGGAGTGTCTGTGAGTTTTAGTGCAGTGTGTACACTGTTTAAATGGGATTTTGTTATTCCAGAGTGTTTGATCTTTTCATAGTACTTTATGAAGCCAAGAGAAGTAGCCATAGAAGCATATGATATAACTTCCTAATGCAGGTGTTGGAGGAGCTGACAAGGAGAGGAGTGATGCTGGACTGGACCTTGTACTGACCAACAAAGAGGGTCTGGTAGAGGATGTGAAGGTAGGAGGCACCCTTGGCTGTAGTGACCATGAGATGGTGGAATTTAGAAATGCAGGCAGCAGGCATAGGGCCACAAGCAGGATTGCTACCCTGGACTTCAGAAAGGCCAACCTTGGCCTTCTCAGGGAACTGCTTGGAAAAGTCCCATGGGACAAGGCTCTGGAGCAAGTTGGCTAATATTCAAACGTCATTTCCTCCAGGCTCAGGATCAGTGTATCCCAAAGAGCAGGAAATCTAGGAAGAGAGTTAGGAGACCTGCATGGCTGAGCAGGGAGCTACTGGTAAAACTTAAGCTGAAGAGGGAAATATATAAAACGTGGAAGGAGGGACAGGCCACTTGGGAAGAATACAGGGAGGTTGTCAAAGGATGCAAGGATGCAACAAGGAAAGCTAAGGCTTCCCTTGAAATTAAGCTGGCAAGGGAGGTCAAGGACAACAAGAAGAGCTTCTACAAGTATGTTGGAGGCAAAAAGAAACATAAAGGCAATGTGGGCCCACTACTGGATGAAG
>VYZU01071978.1:16543-43101 GCA_013401355.1 Ceyx cyanopectus
TAGAGAGCAGCTCTGGAGAAAGAGACCTGGGGGTCCTGGTGGACAGGGGGATGACCATGAGCCAAAAATGCGCCCTTGTGGCCAGGAGGGCCAATGGCATCCTGGGATGCATTAGGAGAAGTGTGGGCAGCAGGTCAAGGGAGGTTCTCCTCCCCCTCTACTCTGCACTGGTGAGACCCCACCTCGAGTACTGTGTCCAGTTTTGGGCACCCCAGTTCAGAAAAGACAGAGATTTACTGGAGAGAGTCCAGCACGGGGCTACCAAGATGCTGAAGGGAGTGGAGCATCTCCCTTACGAGGAGAGGCTGAGAGAGCTGGGGCTCTTTAGCCTGGAGAAGAGGAGACTGAGGAGGGACCTCATTAATGTCTATCAATATGTTAATGGTGAGTGTAGGGAGGATGGAGCCAGACTCTTCTCAATGTCATCCAATGACAGGACGAGAGGCAATGGGTGCAAGCTGGAGCACAAGAGGTTTAGGGTAAACAAAAGGAAAAACTTTTTCCCAGTGAGGGTGACAGAGCTCTGAAAGGGGCTTCCCATGGAGGTTGTGGAGTCTCCTCTGGAGACACTCAAGACCTGCCTGGATCTGTTCCTGGGTTAAATGGTCTAGGTGACCCTGCTCTGGCAGGGGGATTGGACTAGATGATCTTCTAGGTTTTCTAGGGGAAAATAAAAAAGCAAGTAATGAGATTCCAGACAAGGGTTGTTCATTTAATTTTCTGTTGCCAATTCTCATGGCAGTGCTGTCACCACTAGAGTGGAGCAAGGCAGTTGTTAGGTTGCACTCAGTGTCACTATGTACAAATTTGCCAAGGAAAGAAATAATTTCTCTGAAATAAAAAGCATAAAGCAAGCAGTATAATTTTAGCAGCCAGAGGTAGCCATTAAGATGGTTTGGAAAAATGTATCTGATATGAGCTAGTACTTGGTGTTTGGACATCACATGTATTCCCCTGGTGTAACACCAGTGCTTCTGTGTGCTCCTTTAGAAAGAGGTTAGACTACTTGTTTTAAATGAACAGAAATGCATTCTGAAATTGCCAGATGGGGAACACTTGGCATGCAAGAAATAATTGCATTGCTTTGTGTTAATGAACAAACCTTATGTTGGATACTCTTAAATAGAACCTGGTTTTCTTTCTATGTGGATAAAATGTGAATAGAGAAAGGCTTGGCAGTGTGTTGAATAGGGTGTGTTTTGGTTTGAGTTCTTTTGGGGCTTTTAAAAATAATTTTTAAAAATGCTTTTAAAAAAAAATAATAAAGTGTCTCTTGAGAGAGAGATCCTTGGAAGTCACCTGTAGTAAGGCAACAAGTTCTGTGTGGAAAAGGCCATAGACAGAAAATATAATTTCAGTTTGAAAAGAAAATGTAAAAAGACAAACACATATGCTTCTCTTATTGTAGTAGAGGTTGTACATGTCAGAAAGCAAACTTCTGGCAGTGGCTTCATGTAAGCAATACAGATATTTATTTGTATCTGCAACTGTAGCATTCTTCTGTACTCCTAACCCATAGTATTTTTATTTCTTTTCTTGTCTTCATTCATCTCTGACTCCCA
Source organism: Ceyx cyanopectus (assembly GCA_013401355.1). Classification (NCBI taxonomy): domain Eukaryota; kingdom Metazoa; phylum Chordata; class Aves; order Coraciiformes; family Alcedinidae; genus Ceyx; species Ceyx cyanopectus. The sequence goes on from VYZU01071978.1 coordinate 18,106, forward strand.
AATAAATTGTGCTTATTAGAGGGGCAAAAGGGAAGGAGGGTTGGTAGAATACAAGTATTATAAATACAATTAAACTACACGAGAAAAACCCTCAGAAGAAAATATATACTCATCCAGCTTTTTTTTTCATTCTTCTGATTCTTGTTTTAAATTCTTTGTACAGAGTGATTTGTAGCTTCAATACCCCACTCTGATTATTTTCTTTTTCTGTAAAAAAGGAATTTTGTTTAGGAATCAACTAGTGATCCTATATTTAGTTGTTTGTTGTTTTGTAGTCCTTCAATCCACAGTTCTGTGCTAAAGAGAAAATCACAGAATAATACATTCACAAAGAGTCTTATTTCTCAAGGGTTTTGTTTGTTCTTTTTATGTAATTATTTTAAATAAGGACCAAGATGTTCAGTCAACAGCTCTGCCAGGCAGGACATTTAATGTGGTCTGATTGTGTTAGAAAGAAAGCTGTTGAGATCAGCAACATCATGTTGATCATCTGCTCAACTCCTTTGTTTCTGAGTAAGCCTTGTGGAAAAAAAAAAATGTGAGGCATGAGGCAGAAGTTGTTTGTGTGGCAGCAGCACCTGGCTGAGCGTGGTGTCCCTGTGTGCATGTCCAGGCTGTGAGGTGGCTGCTGGGGCAGGGGCTGGTGTTCAGACACAGCTTGCTCTGTGTGAATAGCACCTGCAGTCCCTCCCCTTGCTGCTGGAAAAGATGAGGGGATAGTTGTATTCAGGACTGTCACTCTGAAATGTAACAGGGCTTCTTCAGTCCCTCAGTCTAGGCTGCTGGCTTTTTTTACCACCCTCTACTGTCCTATTGTCTATGTGAGATTACTATGTGTGAGATTGCTATGTAACTTTGAGTGCACTTGGGAGTTAAGAGGTAGTGTAAATTACTAATAAAGCATCGTGCCTGACAGTCATTTGTCCTGCAAGACCACAGGGTGAGCTGAAGAGTAGAGCACTGGGCCAGTGAGAATGCTCCTTGATGTAGTGGGAAAGAGTTGTCAGATGTGGAGGATCCTGCTGTGTAAGGTCTGGGGGCATTTCCAGAGCTGCTTTGCACTGTGCTGAATAGCCCTTGGACACCTGTAAGTATCCACTGCAGCTCTGACAGAGAGTGACTGAAGAGCTTGAGAGGGACTGGCACTTTGTCACGTTCATGTAATTGCCTGGTAATTATTTCTCTTCCATGGCTGTCTTCCATTTCCACTGCTCTGCACCTCCTGGTACCATTTCCACTGCTTTGTGTCAATCTCTGCTCACATTGCTGGGGGCTCTGAAGATCTTCCCAAGCCTGAGTTGTGCTACTGTTCAGCAGCCTGCAGCACTAAGCCCCTGTTACTGGAAGATAGTTGTGCTGTGCATAATACAATATGGCTTTCTCAATATCTAGATGTGTATAATTTGTTCCATGTGGAGAGATTGTTTTATCTTCTTTTATTGATATACTTGAGCATCTTTTATTTCATAAGAGCTCTGCCTGGTGACCTTACTCCTACTTCATTTCTAATTCTGGTTGTGTATTACGACATGGAAACCTACAACTGTCTTGGGGGTTATTAATGTGCCACCTGGGGAAAAGAAATTACCAAATTATATGACTGTGTAAGACTTTTTGGATAGTTTGCTTAAAAGTTGTGCACAGCACAGTTAAACTTATCAGTCGTGTCATCTCTGTCTTGGTGATGTGACAGACTTACTTTTTAAGAAATTGTGAATTTTAGATTTCTGCTACTCTAAAAAAAATCTAGATTTTTTTTTTTTAGAGTAGCAGAAAAGAAGGAGGAATAGTTACAAAGGGAAGAAATACTGTAAAATGTCTTTCAAACCTATAGGTAGTTTTTTGGAAGGCATTTTCAGTGTAACATTATGAAAACTGGAATTTTAAAAGTAGCCACTACATAATACTGCTTAAGCAAAAAAAAAAAAAAAGAGTCCTAAACTTTTCCAGCTATTTTTGTTGGTTAATTCTATTACAAAACCCATCACTACTAAGTAAAATGTTAATGTTTCTACACATTTTCTAGGAGCATATGCAGGAAGAACCCAAAGAAAGAAGCCAAATGTTGTGACAATTTGAGACGACAGCACTCACTGGGATAAAATGGCTTTAAAAAAATGATGGCATTCTCAGCACTGATGTAAATATTGCATCTTCTATATGTAGATTTAGAAATTATAAATGTATTTCTTCATTTCCAGACAATGACACATTAATACTATCATGTTGAAGTAAGGAAGGGCTGTCAAGCTCTAACACTTGTGGAAAAATGGCCTGTGAAAACTTAATACATGTTCATATATTCATTCTATATTGTAGACATGAGATTTATAGTTTTGTTTATTTAAAGACCACCACAGGGCAATGTTGTAACTTTTTCACACACTCTAATAAGTCTTATGTCTCACGTACAATTTTTGCTTTACTTAAAGTTGCAAATCCTGTGTACGATTCCCATCATAAATGAGTGATATGTATATATTTTTGGTTTTGTACCATAAGGTTAAAGCAGTTAAATAGGAAAAAAAACAAGTTATTTGAAACAAAACTGAGCTCTTCCATCAGAGAATTTGTCAGCAGCCCTCTTGAATGTATTTTCTGTATTAATGAGATTACCTCAATATAAATACTAATGGCCAAAATGTTTTGCATTTCTGCTGAGTTGGACAGACCTGGATCCAGATGCACTGCTGGGCAGACAGACACACTTTTGATGACTATACCAAAATTGTCCATTTATACATGCACAGAATAAAACCACTGCACTGGAAGAGTCATAGGAGTTCTTTTCCTTACTGTCTACTGCATTTTAGACCATGCTCATATTTTATCTTGGTCTTTCTGCTGAAGGATGTTATTCTTCAACTTGAGGGGAGCAGAATTCTGTCATGTCTCACGTCCTAAAAGAACTGATGTTAACATTCAAAGCCAGTAGAGAAAAGCTTGGCAGGGGCAGCCTCTGCACTGCTTACACTTGTGCTCTCTAACAGTAGTAGTAGAGAACTGACTCCTGGAATGTGAAATGAATTAGGTTTTGTTACTTTCCCAGTTACTTGGCCTGCCTGTGACATTTGCTTTTGCTCAAGTCTGTTCCCTGCAACTAGTGACATTGTTCAAAACAAAGGTTTTTTACACCCTGCAGTGAGTTACCCCAGATTGCATACCTGGAACACAGCAAAAATACTGCCTGGATGCTTTGGAGACTCGTGTTGCTCCATGGCTCGCTACTGTGGTGTTGAGTTGAAAGTTTGGAGCAGAATGCCCCCCTAATGGTGTGAATTTAAGAATTTAAAGAATTCCAAAGGATTTCAGGACCAGTGGAGGTCCTGTCCCCTTTATACAAATGCTTATTTAAAATTTCAGATGTAATACAGAAAATGCCCCAGGCAAACATCCTGCTCCCCTAGTAGGCATCCAATCTCAGTTTTGTTTCCCAACTTTTCTTAGGAGGAAAAATCTCAAGAGAATAAAAATGTACAATGACAAGCATAACCCATGTCACAGGTGACAAAATGTGCTGTCAATGTGTCAGTGCTAAAGATTGATGTTTTATGTGCTGTATTTACTATTAGCATAGACAGTATGTTGATGTAAAATTAGGTTTAAGTGTTAGTTAAAGCAAATATTCATCTTCAGTTCAGGTTTCATATTTAAACCTTTTGTTTAACTTTTAGCATGCTTCCACTATGTGTAATAAAGCATTGCAGCAGAGGGTTTTATTAACTTTCATGGGGCCTTTTCTCTTGACAAGTGCCAGAATTTGGTTTGTACTTGATGTTTTCTATTTATACATATTTTATCTTTATTTTGTGTGGAATTGTGATATCATTATAAAAGTGTATTTATTTTTTTATTTTCATTTTCACCAGTCTTGCTTTTTACTTGACATATTGCACAATAAACTTGAAAGTCTTAAAAAAGAACCGTATTTTTTTTTTCGTTATAAAAGTGACTGAATTCTGAATCGGGAAAAGGCAAATCCTATGGTGCAAGGCTTTCCCATTCCGCTGCTCTTCCTACTGCTCCCTGAGGGGTCTTTTCACCCGGCCCTGAAGGGTTCCGGCCCCGGGCCGCTCCCCCGGCGCTCTTGGGCGGCAGCTCGAGGGCGCGGCGCTTCCCGCCGCGGGGCGGGAAATGGCGGCGGAAGGCGCTGAGCGGGCGCGGCATCATGTGACGGGGCGGCAAGATGGCTGCCTTTCCTTGGTGAGGCTGCGGGCAGCGCGGCTGGGGGTTGCTTGCCCCGTCCGGGGGGGTGGTCTGCGCGTTTCCTAGTCCCCGAGGCCGCGCTGGGGGAGGGCAGGGTCGCTTAACAGGTTCTGAGGGGTCTGCAGGTTTCTGCTGCTGAGGGAGGGCGACCATCATCTTCCTCACCCCTCCCAGCCGGGGGGCCGCGGCGCTGAGGCGGCTCGGTGGACTCCCGCGCGTGCCGGCGGGGGAAGCTCCCCTGCCGAGCGAGGGCTGCGGGGCTGGGGAAGCCTGTCCCTCGAGAAGCGGAGGCACTTGCCGCTCTCGGATCTGTGCTCGGCGGAGCTCGGGGACGCTCGGCCTGAGGGTACTGGAACCTACGCCAGCGGCGGGAGAAGCCGGGGCGCTGAGTGACGCGACTCCCTCGGTGTCTCTCTGGAGAAATCTGAAGCCACAGTTCAGATTTGTCACATGCTGCTTTCTTGTTAAGCTGCCAGGGATGCCGGGGCGGTGGGGGAGCTCTGCACAGTGTTACGTGGCGCGGCTCCGTACTTGCCGGCCAGCCCGGGTGGGAACCGGCCGAGGGATGGGGCTGCTGCTGCGAGAGCTCGGGCGGGAGAGCGGAGGGCCGCAGGTCCCTGCCGCGGGCTTGTTCCCCCCGCCTAAGGAAGACAGTTCTTCGGGGTCAGCTGGCGCTCGCTTTCATGCGATCACGTTGCGGTTTTTGCGGTGTGTCTCCGCTTTCCCGCTGCGGGAAAGGAGCTTTCCTCCCGCCGCTACCAGGCGGTGGCACTGCGTGCTCAGGAGCGGCTGCTGCCGCTTCCCCTCTCTGTCACAGAAAGGAGGGGTGGCATGGGGGCTCCGAGTAAAGGAAGAACTGTTCATAGCCCCTGTGTCTCCGGACTTGTTGACAAGTGGGCTGATTTTCTGTCTCTGAAGTTAATGTGCATGATCACTTTGATTTCTTCCCTTGTGTTTTCACACGTTTTTACTCTGACTATACAGTTTAAAAGTTATGTTTTTATAATCTCCATTGTCCTGTCACACATACAAGTACTTGGCTAAATTGCCTTTTTGATGACCAGTGGAATGGAAGAGAATCCAGATGTACAGGTTGAATACATTTTAATGACTGAAAGTAAAATTTCCTCAGTGTTAGTTTATATATCTCAACAGAGAGAAATGTTTATCTTTGACTTAATTTGCAACATACATTTCTTTTTGTAAATATGCCTGCATCTATATAGATATGGGGTGTGTTTCTCTGTTCATAAGTATGTAATTATATGCATGTTAACTTTCCCTTTACTCTTGCTTTTTAAGGCATGCAAGATCAAGAAACTATGTTTCAGAATCTGAAGGGTGCAAACTGGAATCCGTACCCTTGGATTTTGGTGATTACCATCCACTAAAACCCATTACAGTGAGTTCTTCTTTGTGCTCTTGGAAAATTAATGTGAATTAAAACTGATTGTGTACCTCTTCTTACTTCCACCCTGTTAAAATTAAAAACCTTTAAAGTTGATGGCACTAGTGAAGTTGCTTTTTGTGTGCGTGGCCTGTTATTCTGCTCATCAAGGTTTTTTCTGTTGTTAGTCCTTTAATTTGCTGGTGTTGTTATGTGTCAAAAAGAGTCTCCTCCTGACTAATACAGCATTTCAACTTGTGGGTTTTCTTGGTTGCATTAAATGCTGAATAATGGATAAGTTTAAAATGAAATTGTTGCATTGCAACTAAGCTTTATAATTGCTTGATGTAAGATTTGTTTTGGGGTTAACTTCCAGTCAGCCGTATGCTTTAAAACATTTATGATTTCTTTTATGTATGAGAGGCTTTTAAAAAAGTGGATGTACAAAAAAATTCAGCCTCAAAGAGATGATAGTCATACACTAATGAATGATAAATGAACAGCAGCTTCTACTCAGGAAGGTCAGTAAGGAGATAAGACAGAGGCCTGAAGAACAGATTTGATGTTTCAGGCTTGAGTGTTGTACAACAAAAGCAAAGATGAGACTGGCAGAGGAAATGAAATAGCAAGAAAGAGGTTGGAGGAGAGGAAGAAAACAAATAAAATAGAGGATGGGTACTAGAAAGAAATTTAGAGTGGTTGTTCTTATATTTCTGTAGACCCAGAAATGGAAACAAAGAAACAAATAATGGAAATGCTAGTGCAGAGTGCCTCCAGATTGAGGGGAAAAAGAGGTGTTTCAGTTTATATGCTAATGATGATTCTAAATTGCTTCTTGCAGTAAAGCAACAACTCCCTCCAACAGCAGGGCTTGTGTAGTACATATTGTGATGATTTATTGAAGAATCTAGTGGGAAGTGAAAGTATTTTGTTCAGTAGTTTTGAATTTTTCTTTTAGGTTATTGAATCCAAGACCAAGAAAATGAACAGAAAAGGAAGTACTTCTTCTACCTCCTCCTCCTCTTCTAGTTCCATGATGGACCCATTGAGCAGTGTCCTGGATGGTACCGATCCCTTGTCGTTATTTGCAGCAGCTGCAGATCCCATCACAACCATGGTAACACTGGACAGCAGTTCTCTCAAAAGTACAACCAAAAGACCCCAGAACAAAACCACAAAGCCAACCCTGGATAAAACATATTTATCTCACCCATATGGAGGTTAATGCGAGTAGAAAAATCACTGTATTAATAAAGTATTCTTTATTTAACTGTTGAGATTTAAATAAGGATTCTTTTTTTTTCTTAATATTGTAACTTTTTTTTGATCAGTAAGAACTGAAACATTAAGCTGACCTTTATCAGCCTTCTCTTTCTTTTCCAGCTTAGTATTTAACATTTGCACTCCTACTCCCTTCACAGGACAGCACACGAAAGAAACGGGATAAAGATGAGAGCTCAGCAGTAGGAAGTGACTTTGAGCCATGGTCGAGCAAACGTGGGGATATTCTTGCTAGATACACAACAACAGAGAAGCTCTCTATTGTAAGTGGCAGTGTCTTCAGTTCTATTTGTTTGTACTAGGCTTTTAAAGGATTTTGGATGTTGCTCTTTTGTAATTATTTCATGAGTAAACACTGCTTCTCTGGATTTCAGTTTTAATATGGTAGAAAGCTCTCAGGACTGTTTTGGACCTGAGTTCAAACATCTGTTGATACTTAGAAGTCATCACTTTGTCTTTTTGTAGCAATCTTTTGGTCTTATGTCTGCTTCTGAGTAACTAGAGACTTCATTAATTACCCTCTGCATTCTTGGAATGCTAACAAGTACATGTTTTCTAAAACTCTGCTTTTTTCTCTCTCTTTGCAGAACCTGTACATGGGATCTGAAAAAGGTGAGCAGTAACTTTCTATCTAACAGCAACAGATTTTGCATGAGGTAGGTTGCAGTGACAGGTTGTCAAAAAGAGCTGAAATGTGACTTCCTCTCCTCCCCCATTCTGACATAGGTTTGATCTGTGGTTTGTTTTGGTTTTGTTTATTTCAAATAAAACTTCTGCTGGATTTTTAATTCAAATAATTACTGAAGACAAATCACCTTGTCTTGTGTGCCTTGTAGACTAATGAATTTGTGATTATGTGTTGCAGAAGGAAATGGAATTTGCTGCCTTCCACTGTAGCTTAAAACTTTATTCCACTTAAAGTGAGCAATTGATGCTTTGAGGATCATGTTTATCAACACTTCCTCTTGCTGGAAGGGAAAGCAAACAAGTCCCTTGTTGTTTATTCTCTTGATATGGAAGTTAAATTATTTCAGCTGTATACTGAACCTTCAAAAAAGAACCATATTTTAAATATTTTATCATGCTTTCTAGTGAAGCAAATCCAGGCTAAGTAGTCATAGCTGACTGCATAGTAAATCAGAATTTTGATATGTGAGTAAACATGCAGCATTTCAGCTTCTGCAAAAAGGAGAAAACACTTATTTTGGAATGAGAATAGACATTCTCTTCTTGTGTGTGACCACAGAGAGTATGAAATCTTTATCCTTGGATATTGTTAANTCTAACAGCAACAGATTTTGCATGAGGTAGGTTGCAGTGACAGGTTGTCAAAAAGAGCTGAAATGTGACTTCCTCTCCTCCCCCATTCTGACATAGGTTTGATCTGTGGTTTGTTTTGGTTTTGTTTATTTCAAATAAAACTTCTGCTGGATTTTTAATTCAAATAATTACTGAAGACAAATCACCTTGTCTTGTGTGCCTTGTAGACTAATGAATTTGTGATTATGTGTTGCAGAAGGAAATGGAATTTGCTGCCTTCCACTGTAGCTTAAAACTTTATTCCACTTAAAGTGAGCAATTGATGCTTTGAGGATCATGTTTATCAACACTTCCTCTTGCTGGAAGGGAAAGCAAACAAGTCCCTTGTTGTTTATTCTCTTGATATGGAAGTTAAATTATTTCAGCTGTATACTGAACCTTCAAAAAAGAACCATATTTTAAATATTTTATCATGCTTTCTAGTGAAGCAAATCCAGGCTAAGTAGTCATAGCTGACTGCATAGTAAATCAGAATTTTGATATGTGAGTAAACATGCAGCATTTCAGCTTCTGCAAAAAGGAGAAAACACTTATTTTGGAATGAGAATAGACATTCTCTTCTTGTGTGTGACCACAGAGAGTATGAAATCTTTATCCTTGGATATTGTTAAATTGACTGGAGAAAACCCTGTGCAACCTGTTACATTTCAAAACTGGACCTGCTTTGAGGAGCAGAGTTGGACACAGATCTCATAGGGCTTTTCCTACCTAATATATTCTATGGTTTTATCCAGTGGTTCTTTCCTTACCAGCAAGACTTGCAAGAAAATAAATTTATATTCAGTTTTGCTTACTTGTGGTTCCCTGATTAAGGTGAATGAACTGTAGGTATGTTTAAATGTTTCTCTTCAGGAATAGCCACCAAATCAATCAGACAAACTTGTCTTCTGTCATGGAAGCTGACTAGTTGTCTGAATCTGTCAGGCTCCTTCAGGTTTGTTTTCTTTTAAAAGTCAGAGTGTATAAACATTAAAGAAATTCAAACATGTCATTCTTTACAGGAAAAGCTGCAACTACTGGCTCAGCAGTTTCTGAAAAAGTGAGGACAAGGTTAGAAGAGCTGGATGATCTGGAAGAGGTGAGAAACCTTTCTGATCCAAATACATCAACATTTAAAAAGTGGAATAAATTGAGAAATCATCTTTTATGAAACCAAAGAAGGTCCTGATTCTTCATATGCTCATGCATTATTTAGACAAGAATGAACTTTCTGTGGGATTTTCTACTAATTTAAAACCTTATTGTTATAGAATTCAGTCAGAATCGTATTTTTCTATCACCAGAAGCTGTGATTGAAAATTTCACCTTATTTACTGATGTTGATTTACCTTGGTCCTGTGCACAGTCTGCAGCTGCTATGAAACTTCATGGAGTCCAGTAGTCTCAGCAGCTGATAATGTTGTTTGCTTCTGCTCAGAAGCTGCATACTGTCTACCTGAGCTTAATCAACAGTACATTTACATGCTTGATAGAAATACTGAGTACTCAAGTTATTTCTTAAACTGCAGTATTTTACTGTGCAAAGATGAGGTGCTGCATAACTTGATTTTCTAAAACCTGAACCTGTGGGTACTTCTAGAATTACTTTGGATAACTTTATTTTGAAACCTCTGCCACTTAACTAACTTCAGCTTTCCTGTTGCCTAAGCCAGCACAGTTATAACAGTTGCATATCACAAATAAAAGATTGGATTCTTTTAGTAGAAAAATAGAATACCCTTTACCATAAGGAGGTATGTGACACTGTTTGGTTCTAATGCTTAAAGAATTATATTTATCTCCAGCATTTTATTTTTGTTTTACTGAGGGTGAAGCTCAGCCAGATTTTTCTTGTTATCAACAAATTTTTTAGAACCTTGCTGACAAAACATTTCCTTTCTCTCTGATACTGGTTCTAATAGCTGTTAGTGTGCTTATGTAGAATGTTAGTGTCTTAATTGTACCACCAGTACAATATCACTGAAATAGTCCAGCATTTCTGATCTCATGGGCAGCCTTGTTTGAGTACCAGCACTTGTCTCTTGAAAACCAAAGCAGTTTTGATGCACTCCTGTGCCAAACACCTGCAATATTGATGCTGCAAAGGTAAGAAAGGAAAATTAGGTAATTCTGTAATAAAGTCTTGTGGTTTCTCCCCCAGTGATGTAAGTCTATAATAACAGCACTATCCTTCCTTCCCTCCCTCTCTTATTAAGTAGACTTGTGTTTTCTTGCCAGGGGTCACAGAAAGAGCTGTTGAATTTGACTCAGCAGGATTACATGAACAGAATTGAAGAACTGAACCAGTCTTTGAAGGATGCTTGGTCCTCTGATCAGAAAGTAAAAGCTCTGAAAATAGTCATCCAGGTCAGTTTTATATTTTTGCTCCACACAGAACTGGTGAGTTTGGTGTGGCTTGTCAGATTTCTTACTTAGAGAAAAAAATGTGTCTCTTTTCTACTAGTTCTCCTGTCCTTTGCTGAAACCCATTTCTTTCAGAGTTTGACTTCTGACAACAGTTGGGTTTTCAACTTTGTTGTTATGTATTGATTTTTGTTTAGGGTGTGTGGGATGGAATTCTCATTAGAGTAGGCAAGATGTGGGAATTTTACCTGGTTAGGGATAGTAGGGAAAAAAATATGTATCAAGAGATATCAGCTCTTTCTAGGACACTTAATTTCCTGTCCTCTTTTCCTCTGTCTACCCCCTTAACCCCCAGACCAATTAATACCAGAATGACTTTTTGAATGCCAATGTTTTCCCCATCCAGACTTACAAGGCAACTGAATAATTTGATTTAGTGCCCCAGCAAAATACAGAGAACAACTCAGGGTTTTTTTAAGTGTTTGGGATTCTTTATGCTTGGTTTGCCTTTTTTTTTTTAATTTCTCCACAATATTTGTCTAGGTGTCTGGGTTATTAATGTGAACACAAAATAATTTAATAAAGGAGACTGTAGGTAGGGAATAATAATTCTACACTTGTAAAGCAATATAGGGTAGAAAGTGATTCTTCCTAATAATAAAGTTTAGTTCTTAAGGAACTAAATCAGTTTTCTTGACATGAAGCTGTGATTCTATATGAAGCCTCTCATCATTAGGATCACCCACTGATCAGTGTGCAATAGGAGGAATAAGTTTAGCCTTTTTCAGATTGTTTTTTCAGAAATATATACTGGGCTGGAAAAGGCAATTTTAATTTGAATGCCAGAATTTTCATCATTGGTTCTTAAATCATGATATTACACAAGATCTTTCACTTGGATGTTGGGGGGGTGGAGCCTTCCTTTTCTGCATGAGAGTTTCACAGAGCTTGGAAGTGGAGGAATATTTCTGGTTATTAAGGCAGGGTCTGAATTTATAACCTGCCTTTTTACAAGATACTTTACTTGTCAAGCTGGGATAAGTTAAGCTACTTAGAATAAGCTGAACTAAGTTGATTATGTATGTGAGCTCTAAGAAAAATGGTAAGTGTGCAGGGTGTCTGTAGGTCCTAAAGAGCTACTGAATTGTCTTTCTTTGAATCTGAATCTGCTTTTGGTTGTGAGATGTGAATGCTCTCACCTGTCTCATTGGTGCAAAAGTTTTGACTGCAGTTTAGTCTACAGTCTTTGCATCATCTTGGAGAACAAAGTATAGCTTAATTAGATGTCTTTAGAATATCTTAATTTCTCACTGTGCTTTTTGAATTCATGTAGTAATTGGCTCCTACCTGGACTTGCATCTAATGACAGTAGAACTGAGTTTGCTAATTCATTTTACTGTGCAGCAGCCATCATCACAGTCTGACTGTTGTGATCCTGCTGGGTGCCAGTGGGTGGTGACTGGTTACAGGCTCCTCCCAGGAGCTGGCTGTGGACCAGCTGGCCTCTTCCCAAAATGTTGGAATTGATTATGTGAGCCACAGAGATGCATTGAAAATGAGCTCATGAACTTTTGCTGAAAAATGCCCTTAAAAATAGTTGTTTTAGGAAAGAAGGGCCTTTCTGTGCTTCTGGGAGAGAGTTTGTCTTGTCTGAACAAATGCACAGATCTGTATGGTCAGTTCAAATTCTGCATTGTTGATTAACTTCTCTAAAGGAAAACCAGATCTGGGACTAGCTCTGCTGAAATGGAGAACAACCTGAGAAATATGGAGTACCATGATGTGTTGTGTTAGATTTTCTTCTATTTTTTGCTGGATAATTCATGTTTCCATGTTAGTTGTTTCTGTCTGTAAATATTCATCTCTTCCAGACTGCCTGGAATAAAAACACCAACTTGCATTGGGCTCTAAAAATGTTTCTTTTTTTTTTTCTTTCCCTTTCTAGTGTTCTAAGCTTCTTTCAGACACAACAGTAATCCAGTTTTATCCAAGTAAATTTGTTTTAATTACAGATATCCTTGATACTTTTGGTAAGTATCTAATGTGTGAGGCTTACTACATAACTGTTAATAAGATTTTAATAATTTTTTGTGAAGTTAGCAATGGACTTACCAGAAAAAGTGCTGAAAGTGCTCTGTTTTATCACTGAACTTTTCCAGCATAAACACTTGAACACCAGCAGTATCAACATGGTATATCATTGTTCAAAAACTCTTCTGAGTGAAGACTTTAAAATAAAAATATATAATTATGTAGTTCTATGCTCTATGTATTAATGAATATCTTAGAATAAAACCTTGGGAAAAATCACAATCTCTGCATTTCAAAATTTAAAATACACTGCCGTTATAATGAAAATACTTTGGTTTGGGCAGCCTCTTGACTCTGTATTTCATTCTATTTATATTTGAAGAATCTAAGTCAGAAAGCTTTCTTTAATCTGGATAGAGACTGTGAAGCAATCAAAGTGAAGTTATTGAATTTTTGAATCTGTTTATCATTTTAAATGGCCCTTTAAGTGAAATTTACATCCACTTCATACGATTCTCTTGGGTATCTGCCATGTTATGGAAAAGCTTTACAACAGCATTCAAAGTTGGATGGGGATTTTGACGTTCAGCAGGATATGCTGTGACATAGATCCAATTGTTTTCTCAGGTCTTGCTTCCTTTTGGCACTCTCATACTGAACTGAAAGTGGCTAAGATAACATAATACCCAAACTCAGCAAATACAGGACACATGTTGTCCTTTCCTGGCCTGGAAGAAATCTGACCTGTGTTCTACCTCTGCACTTGAGGGAGCTGGGTTCATTTTTTGTGGTGTGCAAAGTGCTAAACTCAGACCTAATGTCTCAGCCTCAGTAGAGGGCAGCATCTAGTCAGTGGTAGAGGCAGTGTTTGCCTGCTAGTTTCAGTGTACATCAGAGAGGGAACCTTTGTGTCAACATTTTGTGTTTTACAGTCCATTAGTTTGTTAGGTATTGATTGTTTTACTTCCTTTTTTTTTCTTTTTTAACCAGGGAAACTAGTGTATGAAAGAATTCTGTCAATGTGCGTGGACAGTCGTGTCTCTTTGCCAGGTAAATTCCTGCTTGTTTCTACCCCTGCAAAAAAAGAATGTCTGAACTTGAGAAAGGTTAAAGAGGACTTGTGCTACTGTATCTCCTATGGAAAAAAGTTCTGATCTGAATCTAGTAATTCTTAGGTTTTAACAGAGTAAACATACTTTGCTTTATAACATCCACCATTCACAGTGTTTATGCAAGTTTACATTTTAACAGTGAATAATATGCACCTGAGCTCTAATAAAAGGTGCTTGTGGCTTTGATGTTATTAAATGTAAATTTGGTCTTCCTGAGACTTGAAATCACAAACTGTGTAAGTAGAGGGAGAATTAAACATGAATGACTCAATTAGTTGAAGGAAGTTTTTTTTTCTTTTTTATTTCTTTCCTGAAAGTTCTACACTTGACTAGCATGATGTTAATGGCACAGATTTAACAGACAAATCCATAGGACTTGAGCCAGAAGCTTGAAACCAATACATAGTAAAATCTCAAATAAATTTACAGAAAATATTTAAGATCAATGTGGTTGTTGCAGATCTGACAAACTGTTCTTCTTAATGAAGGCAGACAGTTCCTGTAGCACAGTTACTGGTCAGTTACCTCTGTTCTGGAGAGCTGAGCAGGCACTGCTGGTGGGAACCTCCCAAGCAGCAATGAAAGGAGGGAGAAGGAAAATATAGTTTAAAATAATATTCTTTAAAAATATATATTAGCCTTTAAAAGTAAATAATTTGAGTGTTTAAATCTCTTCTGCGTGTATGCATTTATTTCTTACAGATGCCTATATATATATATATTTACAATTTCTGCTTTTGAGGGGAGGCAGAGGTTAGGTTTTCAAGTAGCAGATCCGAAATTAGCTTTGAGTGCAGGACTCCAGCTTCTGAAGTGTTACTTAATGCAAGGTGAAAGCTCTGGTTACTTCATGCTGTCTGTGTACTTAGCTCTTACTGCTGCACAAGAAAAGCTGAGAAGCAAACATATTGCCTAGTTTATTATGGCACACCTAATTCCCTGTTGAAAAGGAGAATGCAATTTAAACCTATAATTAAAAGTAACTTATTTCCAGAAAGAATGTGACTATTTCTGGGTTGCTTTTTTTTTTTCCTCAGATAATTTTTCTCCAGAAAGTGTTAATGATACAGCTAAGGAAACTTGCTTAAACTGGTTTTTCAAGATTGCTTCAATCAGAGAACTCATTCCCAGATTGTATCCTTGTCAAATGAGACTCTCAGAGTCTGTCCGTGGGGTTTTCATAGACTTTTCCAAAAAGAAACATAGTTATTTCAGTAAAACCCACAGTGTCTGATGTTTGTGCTTACTTTGTTTTGTTTGTTTCAGGCTGTATGTTTTGAATTCCATTTTGAGTCACATTTCATAGTAAACTGAATGATGAATTATTAACTATGAGCACCATGGCAGTGAATAGAGTTGATGTGTGAAAACCTTTGAAACACAAATCTTGTAGGTAATCATAAAAATCAAGAAAGTGTGGTGAGGTAAATTACAGAAGGCCTTGAAAAAATTAATTCAATATGTAAATTTGTTTTTATGTTTTTAAATGGTATGCATCTTAGTTTTGTTCCTTAACTTGGCTTCATTTTAGTTATGTGGAAGCAGCAATACTGAAGTGCAATAAGTTCCTGTCCAAAACGTAAGAATAAATGTGAATGATGGGAAGTGACTGGGCAGGCTTAGAAACTAATATAAGGAGTTGAGCATGTCAAATTTGTCATTATGGTGGATAAGGTCTCAAACCCTAAAAACTCTAAACCCTTAGGTACTCAAGAAAGAATAAGTAGTGAGAGGTTTTAGAGCTTTTAGTGAGAACACCATGGAAAAGTTCAAGGTGAACTGTGATATATTTGAAACGCTGCAGTGCTTGCACCTTTAGAATATACGTCTGGGTGTGGCATCAGGATTTTGCCAGTTAAAAACCAGTGGCTTCAGGTGGTGGAGGGGGAAGCAAGATTGCTGAGGAGTATGGTGAAAGACAGGAGAGAAAACTGAAAGGAAAACTATTGATGTATCCTATTGCTGGAGACAGAGTTGGAGAAACAATGCAGGAGCAATGAAATATTGTCTATTGAAAATCGCAATATAAGCTTCATGTGTTGCCAAACAGTGTCAGTTGCTGAGCTAAAAATGTTCCTTCACATGTAATTGTCCTTTTCCAGTTATTTTGGAATGAGTGTTGTAAGCCAAATTGCTGCTATAGTGACAACTTCATTATCCCTAAAAAGCAGTTATTTTCCTGGGATTGATGGGCATCATCTGCAGGCACCAGTACAGCTCTGTCAAAAGGACCTGTGGGAAAATGAGCCATCCAAGGAGTTGTGCCAGTTCTGCTTTGAGTGGCTGCTTTCTTCCCATTGAACTGCAGCCCTTCTATAGCTCTGCTGTTCCCCCAAAGCAAGAAGTGCTTTTTCAGTTGTGCTTGTCTTTTACAAGCCCAGCATCTAGCCTGGCCATCTGCACTACTCCTAATGACAAACACTCTTTGAGATATAGTTTGTGTGTTACTATACACATACAATTTTACTTCTGAAATACATTTTTTTTGCTTGTATGCTGCTGCTTTGGTAGGTGTTTCTGTGACTTGTGCTCAATTGTCAGTCTAACAGGGCAGCTACTGGAGTTACTTGTGGGTGATTATAATTGTGTTATCAGTTGGTGAATCTCATTTTAATCTCTGAAAAATCTTAACAGGGGGATTTTGGAGTGTCTCCCACGGTTAACGTCTATGATTAGAGGAATTGGAGATCCACTGGTTGCAGTCTATGCAAGGGCATACCTTTGCAGGGTAGGCTATCATTTCACACTTCAGATCTTTATCACAGAGTCACTGTAGCTCGATATGCCACTAAAGGAAAACTTCTTTTAACTATTGTTTCTATCTGAATTAGTCAGCAGCCTGTCTTTCATTCTAACAAACTGAAAATTAAAATTAATTTTTTGTTTTAATAATGGGGAATTGTTCTTTAACTGTCTATAATAAGTAAAAATAAGTTTGTGCTGCTTAGGACAGTTTTTAATCTTCAAGTAGGGCAAAATATTGGATACCAATGTGGAAGGAGAGTTTGGACTTTGAGTTGTCTGTTCAGAGCTGCTTTTCATCTCTTCCTTTGCAGTTCCAGCTTTACTACATAGGCCTTGTGTTTGGGCACACCTCATATTATTTATCAATATTATATCTATGTTTATCTATTTATATGTTTCTTTGGTGTCTTTGCATCATTCTGTCCACAGAATAAACAAACATGATTTTAAGCAATTCCTGAGCATTGATTGACTTCTTAAATGTTCTTCACTGTAGTCTCTGCATATAATGAATGAATACAGGCTGTTGCAGTGCAGGCACTGGACTAGATCCTGATTTCCTCACTGCTTACAGATACTTGGAGCTGATGTAAGGAGAACCAGATTTAAACACAGCTATAACGAGTACAGGATAGCTGTTAGTGGAAGTGACTAGCAAGAAAGGAAATAATCAGTCAGAAGCATGTGATTTGATGCTGTTTGTTAATTTGATATGTGTGACTAGTTGTACTCCTGAAAAATGCATTTTGTCTCAGTTGAAGGAGACTTGTTAGCTGATAGATGCAGATAAAATCTTTCTCTTTCTTTTAATACAGGTTGGGATGGAAGTTGCACCACATCTCAAAGAAAGCCTTAACAAAAATTTCTTTGACTTTCTTCTAACATTTAAACAAGTAAGCAAATAGGTTATTTGTTCACAAAATCACATAAATACATTCTTTAACCAAAACACTGCAGATATTTAAAAAAAAAATATTGTTTTTGCATGTAGATTTAGGGATGTTCCCATACCCAGATATAGTTTGGGAAAATTTGTATCCATTCAGTGGAAACTGCTTTATTCAGCATGATTCCATACTTCAAAATACATGTTATGACTTTGATATTTTTCCCCAGTATGCAAGGAGTGCTACAGAGTAAATCTGTATCTTTGTGCTCTTGTCTGTTGTTTCCATTCCTACACAGACTTTGTCATAGTCCAAGTTTATCATGGCTCCTATGAATAGCTTTTTTTGTCTTTTATTTCAACAGATTCATGGTGATACGGTTCAGAATCAGCTGATTGTACAATGTGTGGAGATTCCTTTGTACCTGACTCTGTATTCCCCTGCTATAGACTGGATTTTACAGTGCATTGCATACCGTGCTCCTGAAGTAAGTAAGAGTGGCAGTGCTTGATGTTAAGGGAAGCATTGCAGAGAAGAGTTCATTTTGCCTATTAAAAATCCACATAGTCACTACTTCCATGAGTGTGAAAGTGAGTATTAAGAGCCTGGATACAACTGTCTGATTCTTCTGTCCAGGAAGAATCTTCATTTCAACAAACCTCAAGTTAGATTCACAGGCATATTCTTGATTATTTCTTGCTTTCCATTAGCTAGGTTTATCTTTATTTCCTGAATTGATTCATTTCTTCTGTCATTCAGATATAAAAATGATTTGAGTAAAATGTAGCTTTGTAATTGCTTAACAGAGTCAAGAGGCTATTTTAACCTCAAGTCTGTTTTGCATTCAGTGGCAGAGTTGATAATCTTCATCTCTCCTGCCAGAGATAATTGACCTGGCTGGCAAATAATAATTACTTTGAGAAATGGCATGGCTGAAGGATTGTAAATTTTACTTCCATAAAATGGTGGGTTTGATTAAAATGCAACTGTACCTATTACAGTAGCTGTGCTTTATGTTGTGCTAGACCATTGTTTTCTGGCATTGTAAATACAGGCCAAGACAGGATTATTGGAATGTGTTGGGTTGGTAATTAACACAGCTTTTAGTAGAATTAAAGCTGGATTTATTTGCAGAGTCTTTGCTCACTGATTTTAATAAGTAATTGTTGCAGGTTCTGCTTACTGAGATGATGGACAGATGCAAAAAATTGGGGAACAAGTAAGTATTGCACAAAGTAGAAGACACAAGTCTGTAAAGAATACTTGTGAGTCCCTGTAACAAAATTCTTTCTCCTTTTTGAAAACACTTTTTGCATACATAGTTCAGTTCTCCCAGTAGCTCACTAAATCATGACTATGAACATCTCATTTTCCAGAGGTAATTTTGCAAATATGGTAGATTACTTATAGAGCAAAAGTTAATTTCTTTAATTTGGTTGCTGCATTTTGGCTCCTAAGCCAAAGTTTAGGACATGTAATGTTTTCTTCATCAGTCGTGTCTGATTCTTGGTTCTGCTTCGTTTTTCTGGTTTCCTCCCCTTCCTTCCCCCTGGCCTCCCCTGGCTACAGTCAGCCCATATGTATATTTTGCACTTTGTTTTGTGGAATTTAGTTTTAAATCACCTTTTAGCATTTCTGATTGTAAAGATGGGCTGGGACCCTCATTTTTGTCCCTATTTATAGGAAGGACAAATTGAGGAGTATAATGAGGGAGGGTTTTTTTTAAAGAAATGTTTTTGGGGCTATATTTTTTTTAATTGGGAAGTTGAATAATCTGGTTTAGATGATCTTTAAAGCACACTTGTTTTAAAGTGGAGTTCTGCTTTGGCTTTTTTGTCTTCTCATGACTGTCAAAATACTATAAAGCAAGAGGCATCAGTATATAAATCTTTAAATAATCTCAGTAAGTTCCTTGAACTCTGCATTGCAGCCATCTAAGTGAAAAGTGACAGCCTGCTTCTCTGCATTGCAAAGCATGTAGCTAGGGAACTGGAACTGCTTGTCCAATGCTAACATGCAAATTCTGGTCAAATTGCAATGGGACCACTAATGCTCATGCAGAGGATGCTGGGCTGTTTTAAGCACTCCCTAGAATTTCCCTTAGGGTAAACTGCCCTGTATCTAAACTGTCTGTTTCAGTGAAGGATACAGTGTTTTATGAGGCAGCTTCTGTGCTAAATCATGGCTGAGTTTGCCTGAAGGAGTAGCCTTTTGAATTATACTAGATTTTGTTTTTTATGTTTGTATAATGGCATCAGTAAACTGGGGTTTACAGTAATGCAATGAATTCAGTCTTCCATCAGTAACTTTGGCTAGTAATACAGATCTGGATTTGAATAATTAATCATAAGTATCTAAAGATGCCACTGCCAGTTACAATATGGTAATAACAGTTTGGGTTTATCTTCCTAACAATGCAACTGTTATAAATCTGACTTTTATAATGCATCTATATTTTAATTAACTAAGAAAAGCCTCAATAGAGATTTGCCCTGCCATATGATACTTCTAATCTGCTTCAAAAAAACCTGTGTGGAACTATTATTCTACAGGCTGGGTTACCTTTTCCTTCTCTGATGTCTTAATGTTTTCTTTTTTTTGTTAACATATTAAGTCTCATAAATACAAGATCACTTTGTGTGGTTTTTTTCTTCCTTATCCTACTTTTGTTTAAATTTAGAATAGATTCCAGACAGTTGTTAGTCTTAAGAAATTCAGATAAACGGACAATAAAATTGTAGCTGATGTTGAGCTCTATCGATTTGTGTTGTGTTCATTGTAGTGCTTTGCTGTTGAATTCAGTCATGTCAGCATTCAGAGCAGAGTTTATTGCTGCGAGATCTATGGACTTCATTGGCATGATTAAAGAGTGTGATGAATCTGGGTTCCCAAAGGTAACTTTCTGCATCTAATTTGTAACAATTCCTGTTCACTGTCTGATAGATTTCTTTGTATAAGTTGCCTACCTTTTAAATAAAAGGTGGTTTGACTCCAAACATGTTTGCTTACACTGTACCTCCCGTGGCAGTGCTGGATATGCTTTTAATTCAGATCATCTCCTTTTTCAGCATCTTCTCTTTCGCTCCTTGGGGTTGAATTTGGCATTGGCTGACCCTCCTGAAAACGATCGCCTTCAAATACTGAACGAAGCCTGGAAGGTTATAACAAAGCTGAAGAACCCACAGGTGAGTTACTGAACATGCTGTTTCACTGCTGATCCTGTGTTGAGGCCAAGATTGTAGCCAGTTGTTCAGTAGGCATGTGCTTAGCAGGACATGCTTTTCCTTTTCTAGATAAAATACCATGCCTGGGAATATCTTCATATGAGCCCTGCTTTTCTCAGCTCAAGTCAAGCATATGTAATTCTACATAAAATCATTTTACATAAGCAACTCTTGTAGTTTGTCATTAGTGCTTGAGCAGCTCTGGAGAAAGAGACCTACCTGGGGGTCCTGGTGGACAGGGGGATGGCCATGAGCCAACAATGCACACACGAGGCCAAGAAGGCCAATGGTATCCTGGGATGCATTAGGAGAAGTGTGGGCAGCAGGTCCAGGGAGGTTCTCCTCCCCCTCTACTCTGCACTGGTGAGACCCCTCCTGGAATACTGTGTCCAGTTTTGGGCACCCCAGTTCAGAAAAGATAGAGATTTGCTGGAGAGAGTCCAACGCAGGGCCACCAAGATGATTAGGGGAATGGAGCGTCTCCCTGCTGAGGAGAGGCTGAGAGAGCTGGGGCTCTTTAGCCTGGAGAAGAGGAGACTGAGGGGGGACCTCATCAATGTCTATCAGTATGTTAAGGGTGAGTGTAGGGAGGATGGAGCCAGACTCTTCTCAATGTTATCCAATGACAGGACAAGAGGCAATGGGTGCAAGTTGGAGCACAAGAGGTTTAGGGTAAACACAAGGAAAAACTTTTTCCCAGTGAGGGTGCCAGAGTCTGGAAGGGGCTGCCCAGGGAGGTTGTGGAGTCTCCTTCTCTGGAGACACTCAAGACCCAACTTGATCTGTTCCTGGGTTAAATGGTCTAGGTGACCCTGCTCTGGCAGGGGGGTTGGACTAGATGATCTTCTGGGTCTTTCCAACCCCTAACATTCTGTGATTCTGTCATTCTTTAGGTCTGCATGAATCATATCTCGGGTGTTCATTCCTTTAAGTGTAATTTTTGTAATCATATTTCTCCTGATCTCCTGTAAATCATAATCATGTGTATTTCTAGGATTATATCAACTGTGCTGAGGTGTGGGTGGAGTACACGTGCAGGCATTTCACGGTATGTGAAAATCCCTTTGTTTCCTTTGGAGATTTTCTGACACAGACTAGGTGGCTCTATTAGCACTTCAGTATTACAAATGGAAAAGTTACAACTCTTCAGTGTGTGTAGAACTTCAGTAGAGAATGAAAAAAATGTATTTCCTTTCATGAAAGATGAATGGGGACAAAAGATGCAGCTTCTGAAGGAGTCCCCAGCACTGCATATTTCTTTTTCTTTTATTTTAATAGCAGATGGAACTGTTTAAGTAAGGAGCTATGGCTAAAGTTCCTGGCTTAACTAGAGACCCATAGAAAGCTGATGCTTTGTCAAATGGAAATAAATGATCTGACTGGTTTTCAGTGGCTTAAGTGCCAATTTCCTTACTGTATTTTGTAATGTCCTTTTTTTTGCTCTACAGAAGCGAGAAGTCAATACGGTTTTGGCTGATGTTATTAAACACATGACTCCTGACAGAGCATTTGAAGATGCTTACCCACAGGTAAAGAATTTATTCTTTCCAAATCTGTAAATCTCTGATGTGCATTTTCTCAGATAAAATTAAACATTCCTGATATCTCTTAGCACAGAATAATGATTTTTAACCACTGGCTGTAATGTGGGAGGCCTTTTGCAAGAGTGTAATGCTGTAGTTTGTTCCTCCTATTTTCTCTGCACATCAGTCTTTCAGTTCAGATAAATGCTAAACCAGAAGAAAAGAAGTAGCAATAGTTAACTCCTACATCAAGATTGGTGTTCTGCTGAAGAAAATGAACAGTCAGGGCAGGCTGTTTAAACAAAAGTAAACCATAAAATAATCCATCTCTGATGTTGTTAAGGCTTCAGTGAATTACTGTGTCCAGTTCTTGAGAGTGCATGCCAGCTGAGGTATGGATTCATCAAAGAGGTCCTAAAAGAAGGTTTTTGTCTTGAATGGTAGATAAAGTGCCTACAGAAGAAGATTTAACAGACTGGTTTGTGGGATGTTTTTGTTTTAGCTGTTGTTTTGTTGGTTTGGGTTTCTTTTAGTCTAGAGTATTGGAGGACATGCCTAAGTAGAAAAAGTAAAGAACAAGTAGAGAGCCTGGCCAAACTGGTCAGCCTCTGTTCATATGAGTTCCGAAGAGCATGTTGGAAAAACATCTGTTAGGATCAGCACAGCTAGAGCTGATCCTGCTTTGGGGAAAGAAATTGTATTGGTGAATGCTTGAATTGTCTTCTGACCCAGTATTCTATGAATTCTCAGAATATAATAATCTCTGGTGTGGGTAGTCTTAATTTAACATCTGTGACAACCATTCCTCCCCCCCCCCTTTTTTTTTTTCTTCCCTTTAGCTGCAGTCAGTTATTCAGAAAGTTATTACCTATATTCATGACTTCTCTCTGCTTTTTTCAGTGGTAAGTGATACTCTGTTTAATACATTTTAAAGAATTATTTTCCACTGTTTCTGCAAAAGAATTTACCTGACTTGGATATTTAGATAGTTTGCAAGCTCACTTGGTGAGAGGCCTTTTTATCAAGATAATGTGGCCCATTTTCATTGTTGTTAATATCCTACCTATTCTTCTCATAGGTGTTTGAATTTGTTGTGGTCTTAGACTGTTTCAAGCACGTGACAAATTATTTATTGTTTTAGTGTGGTATTTGTAAAATACCTCATTTTACTTGTTTATATATTTGTACTTTCAGGAGAAATTCTTGCCATTTCTGGATATGTTCCAGAAGGAGTGTGTGAGAGTGGAGGTTTGCAAGTGCATTATGGAATCTTTTATTAAGTAAGTGGAGAATACTGACATTAAATGCACTCTGGAGAGTCTGGGGGATCTTTTGAGAGATTGCTAGGGAAGATGAGTCAGTAGATATGCCACTTAATTTGTAAAGGTGTTCCAGGCTATGGTGGGGAGGGAATGAAAATATATCAGTTTTGTCAAAGAAAGCTGGAATTGAAGTATCATATTGATGCTGACTTGCTGTGGATGAACAAAATAGTTCTTCTCTGAGTTGTTTGGGTTTTTTAAATTTATGTTGCCTTAGTTGGTTTATGAAATTTGTGTTCTAGCTGATGTGACAGCACAGAACTGTTATCTTGGTATAATGGGGGAAAAGAGACAGTCTCTTGTTACATGCTCCATTATGTAGAAAAATGGGTATTTCCACAGTTGAAAATGAACTTAGAAGATGAAGCTTCATCTTCAAATATTGTAAAAGTCAAACAGTCCCTTTTCCTTCAAGTCATTAGCAGGTTACTTGAAACATTTTTTTTTCACCTTCCCTTCAGGCATTTACCTACACTAGTAAGCACCCACAAGCCTTCTCTTCCCCAGGCTAAACAGTCCCAGCTGGCTTGGCCTTTCTCATATGAGAGATGCTATAGCCCCTTAATCATCTTAGTGGTGCTCTGCTGCACGTGTGTTCCCAAATGTGCCATTTATCCTCCCTGTCTGTCCATCAGCAGCTGAGGAACTGTATTGCTCCTTGTATGAAGACAGTACAATATTTTACTGACATTCATTGCAATTGTACATCTATTAACCATGGGATCTTTGGAGTTCTGTCTGTTAAAAACCAAATAGAAACCTTCCTTAGTGCCAAGCAATGCTGCTGATGGGAATGTGCACTAGATCAGTGCTATTCTCTTCGTGTTCTTTGTGACAAAGCAGGAGTTTTCATCACTTTTTAGGCACCAGCAGGAATCTACAAAGGATCCTGTCATACTCAATGCTCTGCTGCACATCTGCAAGACGATGCACGACTCTGTGAAGTAAGATGAACCTTCCTCTGGCTGATAACTATGGCTTGTGCAAAGCCTGGCTGCTTTGTGTACAGCTTCCCATTTCAGAGGCTGTTTGTTTCATGGTGGATTAAGACATGAATCTAATTAGTGCTGAGGGAAGAGCTGTGCAGTGAAGTGGCTGCATGTACCAGTTGCTCTTTAATTACTGTTTTATTTTAAATACCCAAGCAGAATTTTAAAAGGAAAATTAGCAATGGATTGTAGAGTTCCTAGTGAAGCAGAGACACTAAACAATCCAATCTTTTAAAGATATTTGTGAGAGGGGAGCCAATGTAATCTTTGAGTTCTAGTTGAATAGTAAACTATTTTAGAAATTTAAGTGAATATGTAGCTATGAAAACACTGATTACCATACTTAATTATATCTTGTTTTGGGCCCCTTTTTTCAGATGTAGAAAGGGGTGTGAAGAGTTTAAAAGGTCCTGGAAGATCTCTAGGAATTTGAGCAGGGGAAGCTAGAACAGAGAAGTCCTTGAACCATCTGCATCTTTGCCCTAAATCCTCTTTTCCCCTTGACTTGAAGTGCTGAGCTTGTTGGTCCTGGGTGCCCTGTTGTACCCTCTTCTGTTTGAATAGCAGTTGTGCAACGTGGAAGACAGTTATGGTTTGTAGGTAACTTGCAAAAATCACAAAAAAAA
>VYZU01071981.1:7083-28296 GCA_013401355.1 Ceyx cyanopectus
GGGGGGGGGGGGGAGTATGTTGGAGACTTGCTACTGGTATGAAAGAGTGAATTGTGGAAATGGCAACACGGATTGGAGCAAGTCCTTATGACTATTAAAATGTTGTGCATGTACTAAAGCAGTAGGGAACTCATTAACATTCAGGTTTGAAAGGCAAAACAAAAAAGTTGGATGCTTTTTTGGTTCCATCTGTAGCACTTGCTGTGAGTTCAGATGTACTTGGGGCATCATCTTTAGCAGAGAGGTTCATTTTTGTTATTATTATTTTGCCCATTCAAGTATTAACTGCAAGCTCCCTGGAAGAATATAGTGTAAGTATATTTATAGTGCCAACCCTGGTACAGCAGCTTCAGAGGCACAAAGAACTTAATCCTTACTCCTTTCTATTTAGTTAATAATGTCTTTCTTTGATGATACTGTCCTGGTCTGTAGCACTGCTCACAGATACAGCCTCTGTGTTCTCCTGCCGTGCTGCTACCCCAAGCAGGCAATGAGTATTACGTGGCAGATGTACCCAGAGCATCATTCACAAACACAGCATCACTCCAGGAATTCCTGTAACCTCGGTTTGTCAGAGTAGCACATATCTGTAACTGCTTCATTCACAGACATTGCACCAGTGAGAAGATAAAAACACTCCACATCTCTCAAAACCACAAAGAGATGAGTCACTTGCTTAAAGAGTTTAAATGTAGTTTTAGCACTTTGTCTGAGCCAGCTTTGAAATTTTGTCTTTTATTCCTGTCATGTAATGCTGTTCATTTTAGACCAATAAAAGGATTTTCACTACAGCTCTGTAGGACACACATAGGATATTAATCATGACCATATGTGTGCCTAAGACATCAACCCCATACTTCCTGATGGCAATCACATGCATTCAGCAGTGAAACATTTCCATCAGGAGGAGTAAAGTTTTCATCCTTCCTCCTACATCAAGCACTCCTCCAGCACTGGCAAGGCCACAGCTGGAATACTGTGTTCAGATGTAGGCCTTTCATCACAAGAAGGTGCCAGAGTGTGTCCTAAGAAGGGCAGTGAAGCTGCTGAAGGGTCTAGAGAACAAGTCTTGTGAGGAGTGTCTGAGGCACCTGGGGTTGTTTAGCCTGAAGGAAGGGAGGATGAGGGGAGACCTTATTGCTCTCTACAGCTACCAGAAAGGAGGAGCAAGGCAGGGGTGGGTCTGTTCTTCTAAGGAACAAGCAATGGGACAAAATGAAAAGACCTCAGGTTGCATCAGGAAAGATTTAGGTTGGATTTTAAGAAAAATTTCTTCACCGAAAGGGTTGTCAAGCCCTGGAACAGGCTGCCTAAGGAAGTGGTGGAAGTAATACCTGGAGGTATTTAAAAGACATGTGGATGTGGTGCTGAGGGACATGTTTTAGGGGTAATGTGGCAGTGCTGGGTTAACAGAACTCATGATCTTCAAGTTCTCTTCCAACCAAACAATTCTATGAATCCTAACTTTAGTTGATGGAAACTGCTGCTCATTTTAATCTTCAATTGAACTGTACCTACTTACAACAGCTAAGGTTCTGGCCCTAAGTTACCTTGCTTGCTGAAGGCAAACCATGCTCTAAGTGCATCCTAAGTGACAGCTCTGGTCTGAAAGACACTGTACAGGAAAGCCATATCCATCTATTCCACTCCTCATTCCCCTCCAAACATAGATGGCATCAACCCTCCTTTCCCAAGAAGTTAATTATTGGGAATGGATACCCATGGCGTCAGAATCCTCAAGCATAAAAGAAGTGTAATAAACTACCAAGCAATCAAATGCAAAACTTGGGAATTATTGAAATTAATTGTAATCTAGTAAAAACATACTTAATATCTATCATTATTATTATGAGGCTGTAAAATGTTCACTCTAGAGAATGGAAATGACAGACTGAAGACTTTGACCAAAGAAGGTGGTGGGAGGTGCAGGCATGTGGGAGGGGAAGCCTCTTCATTCTACTCTCAGCAAATCTATAAAGCTTGAGTTTTAAGATTTCAAGCTGGACTTTATATTTTTATTGCTCATTACTTTATATTAAATACCAGGAAAATATCACCAGATATAAATTTTGTAGTATTTCAAACTACAAAATAATTTAATATATTGTATGACAGGAGAACAATTCTTTTTTTTTTTTTTTAAAGTCCTATTTTGAAAGTAATGATATTCTACAATCTTTTTGCTATTTTTTGTTAACACTTTTTTCTATACAATAATGCACAGGTTCTACTGTATGGTTGATCTAGTAGCCCAGTGACTTTATTGAGCTCTATCTTGCAGGATGGTGCATACCAAACCTGCAAGTCTGGTCCAACCTGGTATTTTACATGTGGATTTAATTTTAAGCATGTGACATGTTCCATTAATTACAAAAAGATCACTCATCTTCTTAAAGCCCAAGCTCAGGTGCTTTCCTTGTCTGGGGTTAGACAGCTTGGCATCTTACAAGACTAAGCCCTGGGGAATAGATCCTATAAACCCTTTTTCATGTGATTACCAGAGAACTCCCAGGATTACTCATATGAACGTAAAAAATAAATGCAGTGAATTAAATAAAAGATACCCATTTCCTAGGATTTTGTGTCCAGTACCTGCATCTAAGCCATTCTTACGCTTCACAAAAATAATTTTGCAGATGCAGCTTACCCTTTTAGACACTGGTACCAGCTATATTAGGAAAAGCACCAGGAGGTTTGTCAGCCAAGCTGTTGAGTTTCAGCCCTGGCTGCAAGATTCCTATGGGGCAGGAAAGCTGAGGATCTGTGCCTTGAGGGAAACAAATCTGCCAGGTTCCAGCTCTTTGCCTGGTAACATCCCCCTGCAGTGCTTCCCCAGGGGCTCCCACACACCTTCCTCCTGACGAGCCTCGAGGGAGCCACTTGGACAGCCCACTCCTGCGACCTCCACGACTACTGAGGAAGTGCCAAAAAGCTCTCACCAAGCCACCTTCTCTCTAAAGAGAATCCTATCCTATTCCACTCCCCCCCTCTTTTTAAGGTTAAATCTGTTCATTTCAGAAATAACTAATCCTGATGACTACTTACAACCATCAATGTTAACTTCACAGTACGAGGAAAAAATCCCCAGCATTTTACCTCTCTAGCAGGAATCACATGTCTCCTGGGGACACAACATCCACAGTTCATCCTTGGCAGCCTATGAGGCACACGCTGAAAAACCTCTTCCCAAAGACATGTCCTAGCAGCCAGGTGTAGCACATCACAGAAGCCAAGAAAAACGAAACATCAAAACAAGGGGTTGGATAACACAGAAAGGGGGGTGGCACCACAAGCAAGCTCCCTTGCAAGAAGCTCAGGTATTTCAACACAATCCCATCTCAGCTTCCTGAGCCCTCCAAGCTTCCCTCATGTCTTACAGATCAAGCCCCAAGAGATGACCTGCAGTCACACAGAAGAGACTGAGGAGTTCACCAGCACAACTAATTTCTTCAGTTTAATGTCCTACCATAGTCACCAAAGCATTTGTCAAAATGACTGGTTTCAAAGTCATGATAACTCTGTTTTCACAAATACACTAAACACAGCTGAAGCTACACACCACTGGAAAATTTACCTCTAAGTGACTGTATTGCTTCTGAAATGACAACAGCCTTGTGTCTGTGTGTCATTGCACATGCAGCCAACGTTCCCATTCTCAGGGACAGTACCCAGAGAACTCAGAAAGACTGAGATTTAACAGTTTCCAGAATTGCCTTATCTTATTCAGTTACCACTTGTGCCTTAGCCTGATGACTAGAGCCAGAGGGGTCTGGCTTCAATGGGCTTTTTGATCAAAACCCAGAGAGGTTCCAAAGCTCTGTGGCTTCTTCATGGAGCTTTCTCCTAGTTATGCAAACGGGCACAGCCACACAAGAACCAGGAGTAACCCCAGGTGATTCATACGAGCAATCCCAGCTAACCAACACAGGTCTCCTGGTAAAACTGTGCATATAAAATACCTGTAGTGACCTGTTCCAGATCCCACAACTGAAAAAGAAGTTATTTACACAAAGTTAATCCTGTAAATTCTAGTGGCATGACTGTGGAGTTAAGCAGCAGAAACAATGTTTTTGTTTTCTTGACTGGACTATTTATAGGACATGATTTTTTTTCTTTTTTCTTTTCTTTTTTTTTTTTTTCTAGAAATAAGCACGTTTCATTTCCATATCTGCAAAATCATGAAATCCCATTTGGGGGAAAATACATATACAGTCACATCCTTCAACCTTGATGATGTTCATCCTTGAGCTTATTTGCAGCTTATCAGTCATAACAATACCCAGCAAGAACAGTGCATGATTTTAAAGAGGAGTTATCACAGCCCCAGCAGCCATGACATATAGAAGGCCAGCTCAGCAGTAGCCAAAATGAAGCAAGAAGAGTTATGCTGTCCAAAACTTAAGATATTTTTCTAACACTTCGGACTGCACAGCCAGCCTTGTGGAAACTGGCTTAGCAATTCCACCTATGGTGAGTCTTTTTATTAGTACATATGGGTGTGTAACAAATTGCTTATTTTTCATCACCATCCTGGCACACATAAGTCAGCTTTTGCACCAGGGCTGGTACACTTCCTTACCAGTTTTGCAAGGCTTCATGATGATGGCCAAACACTTAATACTGGCACTTCGAAGGCCTAGCAACTAGCATGCTTTATTCATATACTCCTTTAAATAAAAAGGTCTCCCCTACCCCTCCCAAAGTCTCTAGAAGGATTTATTAACTATATGTTAGGTACTTCTCTGAGACAGACAAATAAAAACAATGTTTTAGCACCTCAATTTTACACACAGAGAAACTGAGAGAAAAAGAGACATTCCATTGTCCCTGGAGATGTGTAGTCTTGTACAAACAATGTAAATATGTGACAGTGGAGCAGGACATTAAATGCAGAGGTTGGCACCTCTACTGCAGGCTGCCAACGGGACAAAAATATTTCTCTGCGGGTCTACAGCACAATTCAGTGCCAGGGAACACGTGAAAAAGGGGACAGGTTCTCTGATATTTTTAGTGCCACATAAGAACAGGAAAGTAAATTTTATTTGGCCAGAGTTTTGGACTAGCAAAAGTCCCCATTTTAGGAAGAGTTTAAAGGTGGTGGACAAGATGGAACAGAGACCAGGTAAATATGTGTGCAAATATAAGCTGATTCACAAGGAGGTCCCACACCGACTGAGTTTTCTTGTGGTGACAGAGTCACTTTTTCTAACCCAAGTCATAGCTGGATGTGTAAGTGCCATAGAGCAGCAGCTCTTGCCTGTGGTGCCATGTCCTGCTGTGAACAATCTGAAGACAAGATTGGTGGAGAATTGGAACCTACTGTTTTGATTCAGTAGCATTGATGGAGCCATCTGTAAGCTTCAGGCTTGCCTGGTGAATAAACACTTACTTACATTTAGGCCAATACTTCAGTAGTTTGCCAGAAAACAAGCCCAAAGGAGAAGGTCCAGTAGAAATCAGTATCTGTTTTGATATAAATAAAAGCTAGAGCTAGAATTTCTGTGCTCTCCCTACCCTGCCCATCATTCGCATGAGAGGCTCCAAATTTGCTAAAGAAATTACAGCAGAAAAAAACAGTTGGTCCATTTAGGGATTCCTACAGCCATGATGAATGTTTCCTTTTTCTTACACATGACAATTTCCTATCGAGCCCTAAAACCCAAACTGAAAAAAAAAAAACAACAAACACCTTCCATCATTCCTGCTTCTAAGTTTGGATTTGCAATATAAAGTTTAATTTTATTCCAAAGTGCCACAGAAATGTGACATCTATAGGTACGCAATAGGTCAACTGCAGGATGTAGCATGAACTCTAACACATCAAATGAGAACTGAAAATTATCTACCCTCCCCGTCACAAAACAGTGGAGCTTTTTGTTTTCTTCTGCATGAGACGATAAAAATAAAGATTGATGGGATTGGGTAAAAAGATGATCTGTTCTAGCTTAGCCAGAAACTTCAGGACCCATGTGGAATCACTTTAGTTAAATTCTTTGACATGGGTCATGAAGCTTCTTGAAATATGCAGCTCATCATCATCCACACTGTGATATAGAGTTATTTGACATTTGACCTAATATTTGCCTAACACTTGACCTAAATAAACTGCAGGAGTGTTGCTTTGGCACCACCTACCAAAATAAAATCCTGTTTCTAACAAATAATAATTTAAAAACAGGCTATTCCAGCCACAGAAGAAAATCTGTTTTTAAAAGTTGAGTCATGGAGTAAACTAAATCCCTCTCCCACCCTAGTTTTACACCCACATAGCTCCATTGGGTTCTGCAGAGGTAACTCCACTTCAGTTTATGTGAACCAAGAGTCAGGCCCCTGCCCTTGGCAAAAAACACACTATTCGCTGCTCCCTCTGCTGGCTTCAGCACCGAGTACAGCAGCAGACACATACGGAGCCCATCTGCAACCCTACCACAACTGAACATCCATCTGACACATGGAATCAGATGTGTTCAAGGAAAAAAAAAAAAAAAAACTAAACAAAAAAGGGGGGGGAATTTTCCAAAAATCAGTGATATTTTAAAGCATTGAAGAATATATTAGAAAAGATGTGGAGACTAATTTTAAAAGCCAGAGTACTTCAGAACGCAGAAGTACTTGAATAAAAAGTGGATTTTTAAAACCATTCTAAGTTCAAGATTCTGGAGGGCAGACAGCAGAAGTCACAGGAGCTGATAGCAGGTTATTAAACTTCATCTTACATGATGAATCAAGAGAACAGGAGTTGCTTCTGTCTGCTGGCTGTCATGTCCTATCTGCCCCAAATTTCAGTTTTGTGACAGCAAATGTTTATAAAAGCCATGAACGATTATTTAAAAAAACCCAACCAACAAAAAAACCCCAAACAAACAACACTGAAACAACCACTAAAATAAGCTCTACATAAAAGTATCTTTGGTAATTTAACATCTGCAGAAACCTATCAGAAGTCTAAACAATTGAAATGTTGATATTATAGACCTTTTCAGGAATATTGTATCCAATTGATCTGAATTTTACAGTCATAACCTTATTTGGCACCAGAAGTAGTCTGCCATTTTTGATCCTAAGACAGTCTTAATGGATCTTACAGAGAAGCCACAAGCAGGTTTTATAATATAACAAGAACCTAACATTCCATCACAGAGAAATTTCTTTATATGTTAAATAGTAGCAAAACTTTGTTAAGAAAAAAAAGTCCCTTTCTTTTTCTTTCCTCACAGCGCTCATAGATCACAGGGAAACAACTGTCTGCTAGTACTGAACAAGATCCAAGAAATTGCCGAAATCAAGAGTGAAACTAGTCAATATTAATTGGACTATCTGAGAAAAATGATAAAAGGAAATTCTCATTAAATTAGTCCTTTGAATTATTTTTAGGCTTTAATATCTTTGCATGACACCGGACCTAGCAACCAGGGAAAAAAAAAAAAAAAAGAATATGGAACTCAAGAGAACTGAGCACTTCCTGAGTTTTTGGGTTAATTTCCAGCTCTACCATAAACTTCTGGTTAAACCTCCATAGAAGTAGTTTATTATCTTTGTTGTTAACTTATCCCTTTTGGAATCAAAGTACTTTCTTTACTGTATTTTTGTACTGCATGACCTGCTACAGTCTGGGAGTATAACAGAGAGTATAGGAAGCCCTCACAATGACCCCCAGGATGATGATCTAAGATGCTTCTTAAGTCTCTAGATGCTATCATGTAAGTGATACTAAAGTGAATTCTGCCCTCTGCTTTCTAATTTCATCTTAACTTTATCTTGGTGAAGAGCCCCTTCTTAAAGAGCACAGACATGCTGAGTATCTCCCGTAAGAGTTGGGGGGGACTCATCACTTCCCAAGAGAAACACAGTACCTAGTACAACCAGACAGTCTCTACAACATAAATTGAGATGGCTGAAAGAGATAATAGCTTATCTTGGAAGGATTCATTCATCCACAAGCACACTCACTTAGCTATATCCCATATGTCAGATTAAAAACAGTTCAGGCATTGTTTACATGGCATCTAAAAATCTGTTATCAGTACTTACCTCAAACAATTCTACTATGGCTCATAACAGCAAATGAAAACTACTTTTGTTTATTTTTACCTCTTCAGGCAGTAAAAATCCAAGCCATTTCTGTAGTTCACCTGACCACTCAACTGCCCTGAAACACTAGCACAGGACACCAGCTCATTCTCACCACAAGAGCACTGCACACAAACTCTACTCCACACACTCCAAGGGGGTGGGAAGGCTGCCCACTGTGACACCTCACTGTTGGCTTTCAGTCCAAAACTAAAGGACAGCAGGGAACTGAGATAAAAGCCTTCCAGTCATAATCTTTGCACTTAGATAGTGAGTGAAAGAAAATCTGTGTGTGTTTGTACATCTCTATATTTAGCTATCTTGTAAAACTGAAGTAGGACACTACCAATTTAAATTCCACCAGAGTTTGTGGCCATATGCACCCTATCTGCTCTCATCTGCATAGCTGCAAAACTTGGGTAATACCTGGCTGTCAGCAGGGTTTATTGTGGGTAATACCATTTCCACAATATTGATACTTGACAACACAGAATCATGATACCATCCAATGCCACAAAAATACTCAATGTATAGGACAAGGAGCAACTGAGATTTCAAGGGGCCTCGGGTCTAATAAGGTATCTCTCTTCCATTTCTAACCCATGCTAAAGTAAATGTCAGGAACACTTAGCTCAGTTCCTAAAGGTCTGGTAATAATATTGACTGTATTGTCACTGAAGCAGTTACTGAAAAGTTTGGCAATACTTTATTTCTATTGCATGTCTATTGGATAGACTACAGGATGGAACAAAGGATGTTTACAAATAGTATTAACATGAACATTGCTAGACCTTTGACCAAACAACTTTACTAGGTCAATCCATGCACATAAACTGAGTACAGTGGCAGTGGAAAACAGATATATAAAAGCTGTGCCAGCAACACCTATTGCAGTGTTCTGATCTTTACAGCTTTGTCTGGAACTGTTCTTAAAACCAAACACTTCCTCTTGAAACCAACTAAAGGCAACAGACGAAGACAATAAAAACACCTTGGTTCATTAAGAAGCAAGAAGCAACTCACCCCAAGGAAAACATTACAGTGTACTTCAATTTTACAAGAAAAAAAGAAAAAAGAAAAAAGAAAAAAAAACACAGGGGACCACTGGAGCATCATTATTTTCTTCATTAGGTTTTGGTATTGCCAAATATGAAACCCTCACTCACTGAGTTTGTCACGCACTACCTAAATCTGCACGGTACCATCACTGCAAAAGTAGGTTGCAACTATAAATACTATATTATTACTAAATTATTTACCCTACCCTTGAACTGCTGGCAAGACAATAGTTTGATTCTACTTACTGACCAGCAGATGACTAGCTATGACTTAACTAAGCAAAAAACCTAGGTCTATGTATCTCCTGAATTATCTACAAGTCTTGAACCTCTGGACACAACTTACTGCTGTAAAGAGCCACTCCAAAAGCCCAGGTGCAATCCAAATAAGTATTCACACCCTCATGCCAATCCCACTGACTGATGGATTGACAGTTTTTGGAGCTAAAACCTCCTTCTGTGTTTGTTACAGTGGCAGTCTTGGAAGAAACACTTCTGAATACTTAAATGTAAACCATAATACAACTAATGTTTAGCCCTAATTTGATGTTGTAGAACGGCACTGCTTGAATATGTCATATAACATCACCAATTCCACAGCCTCCTATATTCACACAGGAACCAAGCACAAGCACTCTCAGCCTGCTGAGAACAGCTCTAAGCCATGACTAGGATGTCCAGTCCCTAGGTGGAGTGAAACTACGGAACATTTAGATTAGATATTCTACAGATTTATTTTAAATGCTCTCCTGTTGTAATCTCTGTGCTTTTTAAAGGATGTCAAATTGCCAGATCTTTGTGCTACACAGTCATCTAACGTTGAACTGAGGAATAAAAAGGTCAGCATAAGGTAGCTTTCTAGATTCAGCATTAGGTTTTACTAGTGTCATCCTCCAAAATATAAAGTATTGCTGCTGTCAATGTTGAAAATAAATACACTATTTTTTTTTTTAAATTGTCAAAAGCTACCTACGTTTTCCATAGGTTTTATATTTGCAAATAAGAGAAGGAAATAATCCTCTTTTTGGCTAGTAAGTCTTTCCCAGATATGCACAGATGGAGTGAAATTGTTTTGTGGTGTAACTGATAAGGAAAGTTAATCACTAGATAGAAATTGGTTAGAAAATAGATTTAAATGGTAGAGTGATATAACTTGCCTTATTTGGCTGCCACTGGCAATGCAACAGAAGTAGCACTCCTGAGATGCAGCAGAGATGCTTATAGCAAGGAAAACAACACAGAGACAGACATGCAGAGGTCTCTTTATCTGATAACTTTGTGGTAATTGCCTTTCATGCCCCGTGGCATGGAAGATGCACTAATTTGGCATTCAGTGAGTATGGCAGCGAAGCATAATGCAAACAAAGAGGACTCAAACTCTACCCACCCCACTGCTTTACCTCGCTAAACTACCAGGGCACAGCAGTGCCAGAAGAGTCGCAGACAGGCATTTTTATGGGCCAACATCGTTCTCCTCCTAAAGTCCAGTCTCATTTCCACCAGTGTACCTGACTGATTTCACCAGTTCTGAGAGGCTCTTCCGTGAGGTCTGGTTCTATTTGTTGCCTGTGATTTTGCCCTTGGTTTGAACCACAGCTGAGTGGCTACAGGCGTTTCTTCCTCTTGTCCAGCTGTCTGCTGACATCTCCTATATTGAAGGTAGGGAGTCTTCAAAAACTGTTTCTACCAAAGTCAAGAATAATTTTGCCTCTGATTTTACTGGGCTTTGAACCTGTCTCTATTGCCCCTTTCTCTCTCTTCACCAGCTACTGCATCGAAGCAAAGTCATCAGTATTGCCAAGCACAGCTCATTTCCCAAATACCTCCTGTCAAACAGGGGTTTTTTTAATTCTTAACTTACATTTTGGTGTTTTCTCCTATACCTTTTATACTGGCAGCATCTCACCTCTGAAAAAAGGTGACAAACAGCTGTGAGTATGTGTGTTCCCTCTTTCTCAGAACAGTTGACCCCAAAGACAGCAAGCCTTTATTATTCACTGCAGGAAAGAATGCATAACACTACACTCTACCTGACACAGCTGTAGCTCCAGACTTATCACTTCACATAGTTTAATTGTGCCAGAAGAGTAACACAGACAACAAGAACGAAAGAAGAATGGACTGAAGTACACATACAAGCATTTGCACATGTACAAATGTGCCATATGCTCACTAATTTTTATTACTTGCTGTTTATAATCTGGTCATACCCCCATTATGAAAAATCTTATCAGTGTACTATTCCACACACACAGCAGTCTTCTCCACAAGGATTAGGCAGCAGATGCCAGAGTGAGATTTTGCATTAATAAAACACCGAGGAAATAATTAGTAATACATTGTTCTTTTACGTCCTTATGAATTTGCTAATAGAGGCCAGGATTCTCCCCTACAGAAGGTAAATTTAGCTCCCATTGCATTCAGTACACCTTGTATACTTTTCTTTCAAGGATGAGTTGCGTGCAGAGGGCTTGGTGGTTATTGGTAAAGCAAATCAAGTAAGATGCAACAGACACAAAGAGAAATGGCTGGAAAGGGACAAAGATAAAGTCCATGGCCAAGTTTACACGTATACCAGCTGCTCTGCAGCATCAGAAAGAGCAAGAGAGAGGCAAATAAATGCTTACCAGGCTTAATTTCCAGCAGCTTCAGCCTGGAATCCTCAGGGGGGTGCAAACGCCTCTTTTTGCGCCAGCAACGTGCTGGGTACGTGTACAGCTGACCTGGGGCTAGGCCTGAAAATTAAAGGCAAGAAAAGAAACACAATCACATTTCAGTTTGTAAACCACAACCCTTGTCTCCAGCACCTTTGTTCTTGCTCTTTCAGCATCTCCTTGTCGAAGGGTTCAATCCTGCAATTCATGAGGCAGAGATACAAACTCAAAGGCATCAAGTGCTCCTGAGGCTCCTCAGCACCTCTTGGGATCAGGCCTACAGAGAATTTGGGTCTCACTNTCTGTGCTTTTTAAAGGATGTCAAATTGCCAGATCTTTGTGCTACACAGTCATCTAACGTTGAACTGAGGAATAAAAAGGTCAGCATAAGGTAGCTTTCTAGATTCAGCATTAGGTTTTACTAGTGTCATCCTCCAAAATATAAAGTATTGCTGCTGTCAATGTTGAAAATAAATACACTATTTTTTTTTTTAAATTGTCAAAAGCTACCTACGTTTTCCATAGGTTTTATATTTGCAAATAAGAGAAGGAAATAAT
The DNA here is from genome assembly GCA_013401355.1 of Ceyx cyanopectus. Classification (NCBI taxonomy): domain Eukaryota; kingdom Metazoa; phylum Chordata; class Aves; order Coraciiformes; family Alcedinidae; genus Ceyx; species Ceyx cyanopectus. Next base: position 19,424 of record VYZU01071981.1, read on the forward strand.
CCTCTTTTTGGCTAGTAAGTCTTTCCCAGATATGCACAGATGGAGTGAAATTGTTTTGTGGTGTAACTGATAAGGAAAGTTAATCACTAGATAGAAATTGGTTAGAAAATAGATTTAAATGGTAGAGTGATATAACTTGCCTTATTTGGCTGCCACTGGCAATGCAACAGAAGTAGCACTCCTGAGATGCAGCAGAGATGCTTATAGCAAGGAAAACAACACAGAGACAGACATGCAGAGGTCTCTTTATCTGATAACTTTGTGGTAATTGCCTTTCATGCCCCGTGGCATGGAAGATGCACTAATTTGGCATTCAGTGAGTATGGCAGCGAAGCATAATGCAAACAAAGAGGACTCAAACTCTACCCACCCCACTGCTTTACCTCGCTAAACTACCAGGGCACAGCAGTGCCAGAAGAGTCGCAGACAGGCATTTTTATGGGCCAACATCGTTCTCCTCCTAAAGTCCAGTCTCATTTCCACCAGTGTACCTGACTGATTTCACCAGTTCTGAGAGGCTCTTCCGTGAGGTCTGGTTCTATTTGTTGCCTGTGATTTTGCCCTTGGTTTGAACCACAGCTGAGTGGCTACAGGCGTTTCTTCCTCTTGTCCAGCTGTCTGCTGACATCTCCTATATTGAAGGTAGGGAGTCTTCAAAAACTGTTTCTACCAAAGTCAAGAATAATTTTGCCTCTGATTTTACTGGGCTTTGAACCTGTCTCTATTGCCCCTTTCTCTCTCTTCACCAGCTACTGCATCGAAGCAAAGTCATCAGTATTGCCAAGCACAGCTCATTTCCCAAATACCTCCTGTCAAACAGGGGTTTTTTTAATTCTTAACTTACATTTTGGTGTTTTCTCCTATACCTTTTATACTGGCAGCATCTCACCTCTGAAAAAAGGTGACAAACAGCTGTGAGTATGTGTGTTCCCTCTTTCTCAGAACAGTTGACCCCAAAGACAGCAAGCCTTTATTATTCACTGCAGGAAAGAATGCATAACACTACACTCTACCTGACACAGCTGTAGCTCCAGACTTATCACTTCACATAGTTTAATTGTGCCAGAAGAGTAACACAGACAACAAGAACGAAAGAAGAATGGACTGAAGTACACATACAAGCATTTGCACATGTACAAATGTGCCATATGCTCACTAATTTTTATTACTTGCTGTTTATAATCTGGTCATACCCCCATTATGAAAAATCTTATCAGTGTACTATTCCACACACACAGCAGTCTTCTCCACAAGGATTAGGCAGCAGATGCCAGAGTGAGATTTTGCATTAATAAAACACCGAGGAAATAATTAGTAATACATTGTTCTTTTACGTCCTTATGAATTTGCTAATAGAGGCCAGGATTCTCCCCTACAGAAGGTAAATTTAGCTCCCATTGCATTCAGTACACCTTGTATACTTTTCTTTCAAGGATGAGTTGCGTGCAGAGGGCTTGGTGGTTATTGGTAAAGCAAATCAAGTAAGATGCAACAGACACAAAGAGAAATGGCTGGAAAGGGACAAAGATAAAGTCCATGGCCAAGTTTACACGTATACCAGCTGCTCTGCAGCATCAGAAAGAGCAAGAGAGAGGCAAATAAATGCTTACCAGGCTTAATTTCCAGCAGCTTCAGCCTGGAATCCTCAGGGGGGTGCAAACGCCTCTTTTTGCGCCAGCAACGTGCTGGGTACGTGTACAGCTGACCTGGGGCTAGGCCTGAAAATTAAAGGCAAGAAAAGAAACACAATCACATTTCAGTTTGTAAACCACAACCCTTGTCTCCAGCACCTTTGTTCTTGCTCTTTCAGCATCTCCTTGTCGAAGGGTTCAATCCTGCAATTCATGAGGCAGAGATACAAACTCAAAGGCATCAAGTGCTCCTGAGGCTCCTCAGCACCTCTTGGGATCAGGCCTACAGAGAATTTGGGTCTCACTTAGACACTTCACTCAGCTCACTGAAACCAGAGCTGCACATAAATAATTTGTCATTTCTTCAGGGTAAATAGAATTTCAGACTCTTGTGGGTCACAGTGGTAATGCCTCCTCCATGGGCAGAGAAACCCCCTTGGGAGAGAAAGAGATTAAGTTCTGACATGCAAATCAGAAGGCTGTGATGCACAGAGAAGCTGAAGAAATTTGTATCTTCCAAGTGGGAGAAAACCAAGATCCATGAGGTCTGGCTATCTGGACTTTGCATTTTTGCTTAAATTCTGGAGGATTTTTTTAAGACAGATTCTTCATTCTGGTTATTACTTCCTCATGCCAACATCCTGAAAGAGAGAGGAGATGCAGCAGTAATGTTTATATTGCTGCATGCTCCATTGAATCCCATTTGGCACTGCTGCCTTTTGAGCTGCCCTGGCTCTCCTGAGACGCCCCTTAGCCAATGTTCAAGCTATGCTTTGCTCTCTTGTATTGAGAACACAGCAGGGCCTCATGAATGCCTCACTGCTAGGGCCACAGAAGCACACTGCCAAGTGCTTCAAAGTATCCTCAACTGCCCCAGATACCCATGACACACAGAAATACCCAGCAAGACACAAAAAGTTGGAAGAATTTCATTCTCTCCTCTGCTTTCCCTGCCCTCTCTGTCCACCAATTCTGCTTTGGTGGTTCTGTCCTTCTGCTGTTGCTGCTTGAAAGGTCTACTTAATTGCAGAGTATGACTGCAATTCTAGGCTCATTGCCCTTAGAAAAGAGGTAATGCGACATAAGAGAAATGATAGGAGAGGTGCTACCATAACCATACCAGCAGTGAACAGCTGGACAACATCACAGGGGTGCCAGTAAGGCAGGACAGCTCAAGGGCAGCAGTATAGCCCAAGAGTTCTCTCTTCCCTTCTGAAGCAGTTGGGAGAATGTACCAGCCTGGGAACAAAACTGACTCACTGAAACTGAATGAGGATAATACAAGAAACAACATTACCTGGGGAAGGCACAGCAAAATGATTCACCTCAAGGGAATGGGTTAATCAAATTCTGCAAGTGAAGCCAAAGCTCCTGGTTTGAAATATTTCAACTCTTGGGAATGCCAGTTCAGATCCCCCCACTTTCCATGGCCTTGGTATAGCACATGAGCATCCACAGCACATTGCCTGGCTATGGCCGAGCAGTGGAACATTTGCAGATATCCTGACTGCTCCAGGGCACAAAATGCTACTGAAGTGGGACTTTTCACATCATTCTTTCATCGGTGCACAGCTTGCTGGGCATTGTGCCCATCCCAAGATGAACACATTTAAGAGTGGGGCATTTAGGATTGATTTGTGAATAAAAATGTGAGTAACTATCCTTCTACACTGTCTGGACACACTTCTTCATGGCACTTTGCAAACATTAACTACTGCAAACAATTGCTATTATGATGAGCTGAATTGTGCCTGGCTCTGATGTGAGCCATTAAAGAGGTGGAGGCAACAAGTCTTATCTTTTCACAGAAGGTCCTGTGCAAGAGCCTGCTCACAGCACTGAAATGGTGGTTGTTACACCAAAGCAGAAGGACAAAGAATCAGCCCTCCATTTCATAGACCTCCACAGAAGACTAATTTGAATTAAATAAGCACCACAGCTTTGAGCATTTGTCCACAGAAGAGCAAGTTTGGTGGAGTATCTGATAATGTGGATTCAATAACTGAGCACTCTTACATAAAATACCAGTTCTGGATTCAGCCAGGACAGTGAAAGACAACTACAAATGCTGAAAGCTCAACCAGAAACAAAGCAGGTATCCTTGAAAAGACAGAGGTGGGAAGCCTCTTCCCTAGAGGACCTACAGCCCACTTCAGATGGCAGATCAATAAAAGATGGATGATCCAACATCAATCCCTGCACCCTTTGAGGTAAGCTCTCTGTTCCTATTCACAATACCCTTGCTCATTTAATACACAGCCATCCAATGAACTTAAAACATAGAGCAGACCTTCACTTGATCCAAACCCATCAAAAGCTACCTTCAGCTCTCCACCCTAACCCCCATCTGTCACTGTGCTGCCTCACATGAAGGGGGGACCTTTGATTGTTTACATAAAGGAGAGGCAACAAGGAAAGGGTCAGTTCTGAATGCTTTGAATCTAACCCCTCCACAGTCGGCCTGGCAATGCATATGGAACTAATGCATATGCAAGTCTTACAGTCTTCAGCCCTGGCTCACTTGCCTCTCTCTCTGGTGCCTTATAGGGCAACCAGAGAAAGTTCCAACCAACCATTTGCTTATAGAGGAAATAGCAGAACCTGCAGTGAGTTATGTTGTTTATCTCATTAGTGTAGGAGAGTCATAACTCAAAGCTGGTGTGAAAGGCTGGGGGAGGCAGGGAAGAGAGGAGGGAGTTATGTGCAGTATTGTGTGAAATTAACCCTCAACTCTTTATCGTGAGATGCAGTTTTCTGACTCCTTTAACAAAGGGGACAGCAAGAAACCAGGTCAATGTGCTGAGATCCTCAATCTCCTCTCTGTTTTTCAAGGCCTCTGTAAGTGAAAAGAGGTCCTAGAGCTTTGCCATTTGTCTTTATACAGTTTTTCAGGTTAGGGATAGTAAATGGCAGTGAACACAGCACACAAAACATACCAGGGTGGTTGGCAGAGAATATGGGCATAAACACATTGTGCACAACTTGAAAACAGGCATGCTAATACTGAAAGAGGGATGCTTTGACCCAATAGATGATGCAAAGGCACCCAAGGGAGCACTAAATGGGCTAATAAAATTAAAGAAAGAGGAGTGGAAAAACAGGGAAGGGGGGCTGATCCATTTCACACTGATTATTCTAATTTGAAATAACAAAGGCATCAGATTTGGTGGTCGATGCACAGAAAGGAGGCTTATTTCACTCAAGACTCCCCTTGAAGACTCCACCATTAGTCTCCACTGCAGACCTGCAGGAGAAATGCCAGTGATCTGCTTTTTCAGCGTAATCTGCCAAACAGTTCACTATCAGAAGGGAATCGATAAATATTTGCACACTGAATTTGCTCAAGGTAATCCAGAGAGCCTATGGCTGAGAAAGGCAAAGTGTTAAGACCTCTTGGTTCCTCATGTGATGCCATAACACTGTGAGGATGATTTCTTCTGGAAGTGGAGACACCAATGAAACCTATGCAAGACTGCCTATGTCTATCTTTGTAGCAGATGCTCTTGGCAAAACTTTACTTGTAGATACAGTGGATGTACCTGTTTATAACTGCATTCAAAAGGAAAAGAAGAGCAGCACCTCAATCATAACTAGATGCTACAAGAACAGATATTCCTTGGGTAAATGGATTAGCAAATAAATAAATAAATAAATAAAAATTAAAAAGGCAAGCTAGTTTTGCCGAAGCATAATCTCTTAGGAATGGGGAATCTTCAGATGAAACAAAAACCCAGCTGTGGTCATGAAGCAACTTCTAAAAGAAGGGTTAGCTGAGAACCTCAGACAACTCTCCCAGGTCATAAACCACATTCAGCAGTCCCAGATTACCCCAGTAGTTTTGGCAGCTGAATCATTCTCAGTGTATTTTTAACATGGGTAAAACACCTGTTGTCTCCTGCAACAGAAGTAGCTGTGTTTTACTACAGAAAGAGTTTTCTGACAGTACTGCAAGACAATACTAAATCTATTTTGGATATTTGAGGAACAAGAGGAGTGCAAGGATCCTGTCCTCAGGCATGTGCATATGCACACATGTGCATGTTGTACTTCCAGTGCCCATGCCCCTTTCCTGCCTGGATTCTTTGGTCTACATTGAAAAAAAAAATTTTTTTTTAAAAATTAAAAAATAGAAACCCAGTCTGGTGCTGCTAAAAATTCTGTTCCCTGAGTTAATGGAATCCCCCCTGGGCTTCAGGAGGACATCGCCAGTCTTTGAACTGGTGACTGTCCTTTGCCTTTAAAACAAGGATTTCAGGTGGATCTACTCTAACAAAGGAGAGAGTGACCAAAGTCTACACAAATAACAGTGCTCTTTTTCCTTGAGCTTCACTGACCTTCAGAACAGGCATTAGCCAAAGCTTTTTAAGGACATATATCAACTTCTTTCTGCATATGTGGAAACTGCAGCTCCAGAACTGATCTCCAGGTAACATATCCAAAGCAGAACCAGGATTTATAGGTGTATTTTTAACCATCAGAGCAACATTAATTTCGGCAACTGGACTTTCCTATATTTTACCTCAGCTTTTTACTTTTCTTAATATAATTCCTTTTTTTTTTTGGCATTCATCTGAGAAACTCCCACCTCCACTTCTCCATCCTGAAGACAATTTCAGTCCTGCTTCACACAGAGCATTGTGTCTTCTGCCACAGACTGGGATCAATAGCATTAATAGAGCTACAATGATGTGGCCTTAGAAACTACCATGTCAGGAACTTCTTTGGGTAGAGAAGGAATAATTAGGATGAGCTCTCTGCAGTTACCAAAGGAAATCCCCTGCAGGCACAGAGGTTTAGGCAGCTTCTCTTCTGTGTGGTCTGTAGCAGGTCTGAGCTCCTATTAATTAAATCCCACGAGGACTCAGTGGCCAGCCCTCCATACACACACATGCATACACAGACACAAGGCTACCAACCTGGTCCCCTGTGCCTCTTCTCCATCCAGATGTAGCAGTTATTCTGAGCTACCCCAGTCTGTGAATCCAGGAAGGGGAGGCGGACGCTGCGCTCAGCACACAGCCGAGAGTTGTAGCTGCGGCAGTGCTCAATTGCTTCCTTGTAGAACTGGTCCCCGAGTCTGGCAAAAGAGATGGAACAGAGGGTAAGAAACACTGCACTGCTCCCTCCAACAGGACTAGGACAAAGGGGACAGAAGGTTGGTTTAAAATGGGCAAGCAGAAAGACTTTTCCTTTGCACGAACACATGAAAAGCTCGCTGATAGGAGACACTGCTGTAGCAGAAAAGTGCCACCAAAAGATCACACTCTCAGGAGCTGGACAGAGAGCTGTTCAATAGCTACTGAATGAGCAAATGATGCAACCACACTGGACCATGACCCTGGGTCAGACAACATATACACCGCAGTTAACTTGTTCTATTGTTTCCCTTCCCCTGTAGCTTGTCCAGCCAATTCAGCAAGCCAGTCATTTCAATTCTATGCTACAGCAACTCCTGCAGCATCTTTTGAGCAGCCAGAAAGTCAGACAAGTTTAGAAGAAATACACCCCAGCATTCCTGGTGTCAGAGAGCCCATAAGAGCTAAGGAAATACTTATGTGTTTCTGAGGCACGAAGACATACCCTTTAACAACTAGGACCGTGTCTGCAATGGTCAGACTAGACATTTTTGTCATAAGCCTTCCAGAATTTTCCACAGTTGACCCTGAGGCAGCAGCAGGCTACAACAGCAACCAGTAAGATCCAGCATGGCAAATGCCACTTTCCTCTAGAGACCAGCGGGAGGAACAGTTCTAAAGACAATGTCACTTATTTCATAAATAACTACTTGTTCAAAAATTCTGTAGAATTTTCATCTTCCCTTGAGAAAGGTTTAAACACCTTTTAATCTGCTGGAGATTACCAAAATCCTCCCCCCATTTTTTTCTACAGAAGGAAAAGCATCAAAGTAAAGCTCCCCTGAGGACACGAAGCAGCTGTCATGCTGGAGCACTGCAAAGCAGGTGGGCCACGCTGCTGAACCTCAGTCTTGAGCTCTTGTCAAGGTGAAATTCAGTCGTGCCATGCATAGCTAGGGAAGCTACCCATCAGGCCTAAGTTCATTAGAAAATGGAACCAGAGTGATACAAGGGGTAACTTGCTCCGACTCGGATGTTCATTAGCGTGCAAGAAGAGTATAGCACACACACAGCAAGGGAGCTGAAGAGATGCACACGCAGAGATGAAAGAAGCTCCCTTTCCTCTGCTATTAGTTGTTTTCCCCACTACCCTCTTCCGTAGGCACAACTGGCATTTTAAAAGTATACTCCTTTTGCACACCTCTGAACGTCAAATTGGTGCAGCTTGCTGTTTAACCCTCTGTGGGTTTTTTCCTGACTGATGTCTGACTGAAGTCACTCTTTGGTTGCAACTTAAGACTTCCATGGGAGCCCTACACTCTTCCCCTGGGCTGTACTGGTCCAATATCTTCTCCCTGACAGGGGCCACAATCAACAAAGAACAGAAATACAAGAGAAAGGCACCTCTAGTGCCCCCTTCTCACTACTGATGATCAGAACTTAAATTCCCCAAGTCTCAAGTGACCCAGCGGTGGGGATATTATGTTTAATCGACCTTGATGAATCTTTCTTCCATTATTTTATCCAATCAACTCTTCGACCGACTTCTCATTTTCAAACTTAAAACATTGTGGGGCAATGAGTTTCACAGCTGAAATATGATTAATGAGAAGAAAACACATTTGCTTATGCGTGTTTTAGGCCATATCTCAATGATTCAAAATTGCAAGTCTGAAAGTGACTCACAAAGCTTCCACCAGGTCACTTCTCTAACAAGCAGAGGGTATCCCAGCAAGCTGATCCCCTGGATGTGACTGGATGCTGGAGCACACCAGCTTCTTGCTGCCCTCTGCCACTCTGACTTCAGCTGCTTCATTTCAGAGTATCCCCAAGGAAGATTAGGGGACAGTCCCCCCTAACCAACCAGGAATTGCACACAGGAGCCAGCACATCCTTTGGCTATAAGACTTTCTAAGGCTTCTTCAGTGATTTGTTGTGCAGCAGTGAACATCTGTGCGACCGTGGTGCCTCAGCCCTGTCCCCACCAACCCTTTCCATGACCACAAGGTCCTGGGCAGCAGATGGTGCCAGAATCTTTGCAGAGCAGCTGCAGGGGAGAGCTCTCTGGACTGTACATGCAAGCAAAGGGCAGAGCTGCTGGGGGCAGAGCATGGACAGTGAGATCCCTCCAGACACTGATTCAATGGCTGCACAGAGAGGTTGTGGA
>VYZU01071984.1:0-17354 GCA_013401355.1 Ceyx cyanopectus
CTTTGCATTGTGACTAAGACCAAGTTTTTAAGACTATTATAGATACCCTGAGCCAGAATGGCCTCCCAGAACCTAATGGCATCAGAAACATCTATGACAAAATTCCACTGGGTCTCAGGAGGAAAAAAATAGCATTTACAACTCTAATAGAAAGTACTGAGACACTTTGTGCCTTTAAGCAAAGACAGTTTCTTTATTTCTTGTATGGTTGTAAATGACCTTGAAGGCATTTCGTTATCTGCAGGCTTCCAGCTTAGATTTTAACAAAATGAACAGCAAACCCAAAGTTAAGTTTCTCTTACAGATAAAAGAACCTTTTTTTTTTTAATTAAAAAAAAAAAAAGGTTACATACGTATATGTTTATACAAAATTATTCTGATCAGCTCAGATTTTTCCTTTCTTTTGTGATCAAAATGTAATAAGACACAGAGGACAGTGTAGTTCTCACACAGCCAGATCTGAACCTTGCAACAGGTTTTAGAAAGAGTTCCAGTGATTTCCCTGAGCCTTCGCTCAGGTCTTTGTGTTTGTTGAGCAGTTAGGACTAGCTTTAACTACATATAAATTCCTCATATGTAATTAAAGACACAAAACATTTTCAATGTAATTTCCATTTTGAACATGTACTTCTTCCAGAAAAATCACCAAATAAACAAATGTGCAAAGCAAGCTGAACAAAATGCAAGATAATTGCAACCAGGACAGTGAATTCCCAGAGAGATCATGATCTAGATAGAAAGGTTTGCCTGTTTCTTTCTGATTCCATTCCCAGGGAAATCAATTGGAGATTCACTCATTTTTTTTCATGTGAACAGTGCTAGTCACCTTATTCAGCAGGTTCTGAGACCTTCAGCTAATATGTAAGTAAATTATTCAGCTAGTAAATAAGTATGTTAGAGTCTGCAGAGTTACACCAGCAATGTAAGATGAGGATCTCTTCCTGCAGTAATATCAAATATTACAAATATTATAACTGTAATATCAAATATTCAGACAACTCAACAGCTTAGCAATTTGAATTTCAAAATCTCATCAAGATGAATCTTAAAGTGCTTTACTATCAGACTGTAAGCATGGTCTGTGTTGTTTTTTTGGGGCTTTTCTGAGAGAGTATAATTTTCATAGTTGTAAAAAGAACATCCAGCTCCATGACACACTGTCTCACAATGCTACGAGTACATTGAGCTAGTAGTTAATGGCAGCTTTGTAGGGAAAATTGGCTTTTGTAGATCATGGAGAACATTCAAAAGAAGATATTTTCTTATCTATATGTTCAGCAGCTTTCTAATTGCTCATGTGTATTTCAAATAGAATTGCAGTTCCCTGTGTTAGTTGAGCACTTTACAAGCCACTAGGATTTCTATTTTCTTCCAAGTCACTTAAATGAGATGAAATGCAGCCAAAACATTTTGCAAGATTTACATCCTGTTAAGGGCAATAAGGAATATTTCCTATTGCATTTTCCATCTTGTTAGTAAAGGGTATGAGTGTGCTTGTTTATATTGTATGACTTTCACTCTATTTACTTTCTACATGTAAGTGCTGCTATTTTTAATATATAATAGAATGTAAATGTAGCCACAAGTATTAAAACAATCAGAAAAAGTGTTGAGTACTTGCTGGTGAAGCAGGTTGTTCTGCAAGCTCCCATTCCAATTCCCTGACACCTGAGGGCTTTCAGCAAAGTCTGTGGAGCTGGGTGGCTGCTGTACCCCACAGTTCTGGAGGTGTGCTGTGGCTGCTGACAGTTATATATGGAGTGCTGGCAAGTGCCAAGAAAAAGAGCTTTATAAGGAATTTAAGCTCCTAACTACAACCCTGCATAAAGGTGGTCTAAGGCAGTGCTCTCACAGTCACATAGTTAAGCTTAGTATTTAAGGTAAAATATCCATCTCTTTCTTTTGGAAGAAGAGTACAAATGGAAAGGGAGGAGAATATGATAGATGCCACTTATTCTTTCTCTTTTTTTTTTTCATTGCAATTTGTAAATGTAGTATCTGCCAGGCCTTTTCTAGGGGAGGGAGAGGAAAGGGAAGTCTGCCTTGAGGGTTGGTAGGCTGCTGAGGGTGCTAGACATCAAACTGCATTTCTGCACTAGATGGTGAGCAATCGTTCTTACCTATTCAGTCATAAGATAGCAATGGCTTCCAAGGGTCACCACTGCATTTATGGTAAGGCAAGAAAGTTGAGGAGTTTCCTGAAGGAAGATGTTTCCAGTATGAGCTTTTCCCTCTAGTGCCAGCACAGGGTGAGCTGATGATAGAAAAGAAGAAATAATTAAATTCCAGGCTTGAGAGCTCATCCAGTCCTCATCCTCCAAATGGGAGAACTGCTCCTGACAGCTGTCTGTCTAACCTGCCTTCAGAGATCTCCAGTGATGGAGATGACTCTGCCTCTCAGTAATCTGCTTCTTCCATACCCCTTTCCATGAGACATGTATCTTGAGTGTTCCGTGTACTTGATCTATTCAACCTGCAAATGAAAAAGAGTGTTCTTCCCTTCCTTTCACAGAACTCATGGTTTAGCACATCTGAGCTTTTGCTATGTTTGATCTTAATTTTGCAGTGCATTATGTGTAATAAGGATACAAAAAGAGAGTCTGAATCTACCAGCCACCTCAGAAAGTGTCAGCTGAGGATACCAAAAAGCCTGAAAGTTTGAAGAAGTTTGGGCTTGCATTTAGACGATGTTTTGGCCCAGGTCCAGCTGCTGCTAAAATCCATTCTGGTGTGCAGACAGTAACTTTAACAAGCTGGATCAATGGGCTGCCAGCCAAGCTTTGCTGGGCACAGGCAGAAACCTGCTTCATGTGCTGTGTAGGAAGCGCACAATGCAGCTAAAAACAAAATGCACAAAAACATGGATGTCTGGGATGCTGGACATACAAGCAAGTTATTTGGGGGCTAAGCACTTCCCCAAAGGTCAAGAAGTGGCCTTTTGGACAAGAAATGGCTGGCATGTGCACATGTCCTCCTTGAGGACTGCCAAGCACACTTCAAAACACCAGAAAACCCCCAAAAGCCAAGAAACACTCTTGAGAAGTGATCTTGGCTTCTTGAAACTGCACTGCAATGCTGGACAACCAGTCCCAGCTCTTGCCAATCAATATCAATGCAAGATATGGAAACAACTTGTCTGCTATCACAGCTCATCTGCAAAGCAGATGTTTCTTTTGGGAATTATTCATGCTAAAGATCACACTTCAAAGTAAACAATAATTGACATTTGTTCAATTTAAAAAAAAAATGAAAGCTGGAAATCAAATTAATGTGTATGTTTCCCCAAGGGAAGTGACAGAAGAGGGAATATGATCCTTTTGGCATATTTGTAGCAAATATATTCGTTCCACTCTACTTTCACACGGATTTAAATAAGGGGGATACAAATGGCAATAAGTGGAATAAAAGTAAATTCAGAGGAGGACAGGACAGGAAAAAAAACGGGTATACAAGGACTGAAATGAGAAGACTGCAAGGTCTAGGGGGATGCATTTGGATAACAGAGACAGCACAGTGAAGGTAGAAACAGTCCATGCACTTGGAGAAACTACAAAATTCTGCACAGCTAGACAAAGCCAGGCAGGTATTTGAAAATCAATTTACATTTATAATCTGGTATAGACAATGCTGAGGAACTTGACTCCATAGCCTACATTAGCTATGTAAACCTGGTTCTGCATCTGACAAGTTGGTTCAGGCAGATTTTGAAGCCTTCAAGGGGAGAAGCTGAAATGCATTATGCTTTCAGATGGGTCACTGCTTTGCAGCCTCCTGCTTAAGACTTCATTTCAGTGAGCTCATAAGATTGCACAAAAGCCAAAAGCATTTGCATTTCAAATTACTATGTGAATTACCCCTAGAACAATTCTCAACTAACTTGGGTTAAATACAGGATGGATGGCAGCCTCTAAGTGTTTATGAATAACCTGGGAAATGAAAGTCCTGTGTGACATGGTTCTTGGACTCAAAGGCTGTTTTCCTACTCAAAATTAAATGGTGCCAATCCCAGGCACCAAATCTGAGCTAGCTTTGTTGCTGCATGATTGGGTTGGTCCTTTCAGCAGGTCTGCCATAGAGCTTCAGAACCATCTTTTGGCTGGTTTGTATGTCTGTCTAGAAATATTCCACATGAAATATTTTGGACACACTGATCACGATTTTCAACAAAAGTATTTAATCAGGTAAATTTCTGAACTTTCTGAACTGACCATATGTAATATTTTGAAACAGGAAAAATACTTGTATTTACATCAGCCACACAATGATTGCAGTAAGGACCTATTTTCTCATTTACTGTCACTGAAATTTAAGAAAATACTTAAAAAAAAAAAAAAAGTGATTCTTAATACTTAACTCTTCCTGGAAATTCCTCAGCTTGTTAATGAGTTATACTTTCTTCCTTGTACCAAAGGCTATTTAAAAAACCTATGAGGACATTCTGGAGTCAGGATTCAAGTTCATCAGTTCAGAAGCTTGTACCCAGAGGTAGTGCAGTTACTGTTATGAACTTTGAAAAGGGTAGTCTAATGCTATAGCCTTCATTAAATTGTGATAAATGAGTTCACTGCAAGTTTGTATCCCCAAAATATTGTTTCAGTTTGACTAGCTTCAGTAAAAATGCTCCATGTTGGAGTTTTCAGGTGTCTCGCTTGGAAGGTAAGAAGGAAATGTAGGTGTTATTTTGCTTTTTTTTTTAATGTTCAAGTTGACAATTCAAGACATGTCTCTGCTGGTTCTATTCTTAGTTCTTCTTAGTTCCTTAAAGCAACTTCTCTCCTGAGCTGATTGGGGATTTATGGGGACCGTGGATCATTGCTAGATAATTAACCAGCTGCTTTGCACACAGCTTCTTCATTCTCATTATTTCATCATTTTTTCTGAAATATTCCATGATAACATAACATATATATTAACATAGCTCACCTTTTCAATATGTTAGCACCTTCCTAAGCGAGGAGCAAAGCTCTATGCTCCATTGTAGGAGGCTTTGCACAGGTAATTAGCACAGAGGAGGGTGCTTCTGGCAGACTAACCCCAGATCCTGCATGAGTGTCAGTCAGTGTCTCTCCACTGGGCGCAGAGCAGCAGCAGCAGTTCATGCTGCCTGACGTTTCAGTTGCAGATGTCAGACACAATGCCATGATTTCCATACCAATCGATCCCAGTGGGAGAAGAAAGTTCCAGAGGAGGAGAAATGAACCGGGATGCAGAAGTCAGAGCTTGCCTTTTGCCTTCCTGCTGTAGCTGACAATGGCAATCTGAGATGTTCATCTCCATCCTGACCCCTTATAGCAACAGCATTTGCCTCAGTGCACTGGTGATGATGTCTCGTGGTGGTTTGAGGATGTTGCGGGGAAGCTAGAATCTCTTCTGCATTTACTTTGTGTTTTCAGGAACACCAAGCAAATCACAACCCGCAGAGAAACTGAGTAAAAGAAACTAACAGGTTAAATGATGTACTTAGAAAAGTTGTTACTAACTTGTTAAATTACAACTTCGTGCATCACATTCTCATGCTCTTTATTATCACAGTAGTTGATTTCAGAGAGGTGGATGCATACACAGAGCAGTAGCAAGCAGGTGCACACCTTGAGGTAAAGCCCTCCTACCCTGTCCCACTTGTGCTCTCTCAACGCTTCATGCTGGAGCTGCTTCCCAGGGCAGTGTGTCAAGCAGCTGCTAAAGCCCACAGATGGAAAAAGGAATATTATAAATATCAGGAAGTGATAGCTAGGGTATTTCAAAGGCTTGTATGAGTGTTAGTCAAGAAAGATAGTCTGACCCAATCATATTTTTTCAATGAAATGCTGGTTTCCAAAGGTCCGTACTTCCTTGTACAAATATTTCCATTTAGTTATGCACTTAACTGGGTTAAATTTCATACCATGTTGATGTTTTTGGACTAGCAGACTTTTTAGTTGTCTCTGCTAGAAAATATACATTGTTCCTATCCCTAATTTGTTTTATCAACATTTAGACTTGTGGGGATAATCCAGCTGGCCTGGAGACCCCACAGAGTGATTTGATCTCCACCAGTTGCAGCTGTGCCTTTGAGATAGAGTGAGAAGTTCCCAGCCAAGAGAGAGAAACAAGAATTAAGGGAGTTGCTGAAAAAGGAAACTAAAGATATGCAAGCAGGCAAAGAATTAACAACAGAAGAAGAATGGTTGTAGAAGGCACAGAAGAAGAGCCAATGAGATTGTTTTGTGTTATGTAGATAATACTATAAGAATTTGTGTGTTAGCTTAATAAAGAGACCAATGCTGCTTAATGAACTTGGGGTTGCTTTACCCTCTGGACTGTGACAATACTTATTCCCAGTATAGAATAAAATTTATATTTCAATCCATACTTTTTCCCAGCTGGGAAAATGCCCGTGGACTGCTTGTTCAGTGGATCAACAAGTATTGTTGTACATGGTCCATATTCTGGATTTTTATATACTGATCCAGCTCCCCGGTTGTTTCAAATTAAATGTATCTTTTGAAAGTGAGTGAAGATGTGCCAAATTCAGAGCCTGGCTGAGAGTCTGGCTTATTGTCTAGAGATGTTGAATTTTCCAAGGCTGGCACTTTCTCCTTCACTGATGCAGAAGAAATGTCTGCTTTACAAGGTCTCTCTCCCTTTCAGAAAATGACAAATGTTTAAATTATTGTGTAGCATGCCCTTCTCTCCATCTCTTGCTCCTCATTTTGTTCACCATTATTTTTAATGGTCCAATTTTCTCTCTTGCTTTTCATTTGCTCAGTTCCTATTATTATTATCATCATCAAAGTGTTTGTGGGCTGCCAGCTTTTGATATTTCATTTCACTGATTTAATTACGTCTGCAGCTTGTTGTGGGCCTGTTTCTTTTTACAGATCTCCAAATCCTCTTCTTTACCAAATAGCTTACATGCAAAGCTGTTTGTTCATTGTGTTAATGACACTGGGCAATTGTGCTCTTTGTTCCAGGGGGATGTTTTAGTCTGATCAAATTTTAAAACTTCATCAAGTAAACATGGGCAGACAACTAAGACAAGAGTCTTCCCATCTACAGGTAAAAAGATGCTCTGGGCAGAGCTAGTACCAGCTGCTTTTTCACCCTTGCTCTCTGTAGACATGAGTGTAGAGATGTGTTAGCAGCTGTAGGTAGCCAACAGTTCTTCACCCAGTTCAGGCTGGGTGAGTGGTAGGTTAAAGGAGAAGACATGAGACATGCAAGTCTCTGCACCTTCAAATAGGTTATTTACTAAGCTTAACTTAGCTTTCAGAGCATAGAGGAGATGGGGACAAGGTGCAGGTCCATATACACCTGGTTAACTTCACTGTCATCACTGGATGTTATGCTGATTTAAATATTCTGATTTTGTCTTCTGAGCCTCATGACCAGCTTTTTTAAACTTGAACAAGAGGTAGGGGGTCCCTATTAGATCCCCTGAACTAACTGGGCCTTTTTTGTTACCATGTCTGCTGTACATTAAGCTGTTCAGGTTTTCTGCTTGATGCCATGCTCTAGAAACTTTAGGAGTCCTCACTTGAAGCTTTCTACCTCTCATCCCCTTGGAGATGTTAGGAGTCTCTCAAAGCAAAAGCCATGCTGGACCTTGTGCAACCTGCTGTGCTGCCACAGGGCCATTAAACTTCCCTGTACTCCCTTTGTGTTGTTGGGATGGGGTTTTTTTTCCCATGCTTTAGCATGTCCATCTTGTATAAAAGATGAAGAAATCTCTCTCGTACCATATCCTCTTGCTGCTTCTTGGAGTGTCATCTGCTGCAGACACAAAACCAGCCTAGACTTCAAAGCACATGGCATCCCTGTATTTCACTCCTGTTTGGCAAGGCTGTTTTTGGACAGTCCTGCCCTCTCTGGGCTGCAGTGTCACCTGTTCACCACCTCCCCAGCTTGTAATGACATCTGCCTGTCTCTGCTCATGTGATGATCCAGATTATCTGACATATTCCTCTCCCTGGCTGCTCCCTCCATTCTCATTCCTCAAGCANTAAGAATTTGTGTGTTAGCTTAATAAAGAGACCAATGCTGCTTAATGAACTTGGGGTTGCTTTACCCTCTGGACTGTGACAATACTTATTCCCAGTATAGAATAAAATTTATATTTCAATCCATACTTTTTCCCAGCTGGGAAAATGCCCGTGGACTGCTTGTTCAGTGGATCAACAAGTATTGTTGTACATGGTCCATATTCTGGATTTTTATATACTGATCCAGCTCCCCGGTTGTTTCAAATTAAATGTATCTTTTGAAAGTGAGTGAAGATGTGCCAAATTCAGAGCCTGGCTGAGAGTCTGGCTTATTGTCTAGAGATGTTGAATTTTCCAAGGCTGGCACTTTCTCCTTCACTGATGCAGAAGAAATGTCTGCTTTACAAGGTCTCTCTCCCTTTCAGAAAATGACAAATGTTTAAATTATTGTGTAGCATGCCCTTCTCTCCATCTCTTGCTCCTCATTTTGTTCACCATTATTTTTAATGGTCCAATTTTCTCTCTTGCTTTTCATTTGCTCAGTTCCTATTATTATTATCATCATCAAAGTGTTTGTGGGCTGCCAGCTTTTGATATTTCATTTCACTGATTTAATTACGTCTGCAGCTTGTTGTGGGCCTGTTTCTTTTTACAGATCTCCAAATCCTCTTCTTTACCAAATAGCTTACATGCAAAGCTGTTTGTTCATTGTGTTAATGACACTGGGCAATTGTGCTCTTTGTTCCAGGGGGATGTTTTAGTCTGATCAAATTTTAAAACTTCATCAAGTAAACATGGGCAGACAACTAAGACAAGAGTCTTCCCATCTACAGGTAAAAAGATGCTCTGGGCAGAGCTAGTACCAGCTGCTTTTTCACCCTTGCTCTCTGTAGACATGAGTGTAGAGATGTGTTAGCAGCTGTAGGTAGCCAACAGTTCTTCACCCAGTTCAGGCTGGGTGAGTGGTAGGTTAAAGGAGAAGACATGAGACATGCAAGTCTCTGCACCTTCAAATAGGTTATTTACTAAGCTTAACTTAGCTTTCAGAGCATAGAGGAGATGGGGACAAGGTGCAGGTCCATATACACCTGGTTAACTTCACTGTCATCACTGGATGTTATGCTGATTTAAATATTCTGATTTTGTCTTCTGAGCCTCATGACCAGCTTTTTTAAACTTGAACAAGAGGTAGGGGGTCCCTATTAGATCCCCTGAACTAACTGGGCCTTTTTTGTTACCATGTCTGCTGTACATTAAGCTGTTCAGGTTTTCTGCTTGATGCCATGCTCTAGAAACTTTAGGAGTCCTCACTTGAAGCTTTCTACCTCTCATCCCCTTGGAGATGTTAGGAGTCTCTCAAAGCAAAAGCCATGCTGGACCTTGTGCAACCTGCTGTGCTGCCACAGGGCCATTAAACTTCCCTGTACTCCCTTTGTGTTGTTGGGATGGGGTTTTTTTTCCCATGCTTTAGCATGTCCATCTTGTATAAAAGATGAAGAAATCTCTCTCGTACCATATCCTCTTGCTGCTTCTTGGAGTGTCATCTGCTGCAGACACAAAACCAGCCTAGACTTCAAAGCACATGGCATCCCTGTATTTCACTCCTGTTTGGCAAGGCTGTTTTTGGACAGTCCTGCCCTCTCTGGGCTGCAGTGTCACCTGTTCACCACCTCCCCAGCTTGTAATGACATCTGCCTGTCTCTGCTCATGTGATGATCCAGATTATCTGACATATTCCTCTCCCTGGCTGCTCCCTCCATTCTCATTCCTCAAGCAAATTAGACCAGCCACGTTCAGTCAAGAAAGATCTTGTAACTGCAATTACTTCAGCAGTGATGCTACACACACACACACACAAAGCAACATGCTGTAGTTTTGTCTCCTGGATCTATTATAATCAAGAATCCATAAATAGCTGCTTCTAATGCACTTGACTAAAGAAATTAATTGCTATTTAAATGGATAATTTATTGTCTGCTAATTAAATGCCCAATAGGAACGAACATTTTAATGAAAAGTAACTTAACTCAATAAGCAGGTTTTTGATAATTATTAGTTGCCTGCAACCCATCTGATGCAGGATTCCTGTAATGACAAGCTCTAATTTATATTTTTTAAGTATATTTATTGTGGATAAATAGCTATTTTAATTTATATGTACTTTTCCCAGTCTTTTACATGTATAGCTTCCCAGCCAGAGGCCCTGCTCTGCTTTATTTTAGTCTATTGTTTCCTGCTTTTGAAACTCATCTCACTTGTGCTGATAAAATTATCTCAGTTACAGTAGCACAAAGCAAGGTAGTTGCTGGCTCTTCCAGAAGCAAAAGTTTTAACTTCAGTTGATTATCCAGCTTTAGGTTTTGTGGTAAGATTGGGTGCAAGGCCAACAGAAGTCTGTTTTCTTACAGTCAGACTTACAGTATGAGCCAGAGGAGCCCTTGGAGGCTCAGCTTCCTCCAGAAGTAAAAACTAAAGTAACAGGGCAGGGTGTCTTTTGAGGAGATATCCTTCCAACTCACACATCTCAGAGATCCACAAATGGTTCCCAAATTGAGAATATTTGGATACATAGACATTGTTCCCCAGTGATGGTACATGAGCAAAGCTGTGAAAACACCTGCAAGAGAGAACTTCTCATGTGAGAAGTGTGCAAGTTGGCAACTGTTGCCTTGGAGTAAAATGATTATGCAGAAGAACTGGTGTTGGAACAGGCTATGTAGGGAAGTGGTTCAAACAGCATCCCTGGCCACCTTTAAAAGTCATGTGGAAATGCTGCTTAGGGACATGATGGACATGCAGAGTAGGGTTAATGGATGGACTTGATGATCCTGAAGGTCTTTTCCAACCTAGATTGTATGGATATTACGAGGTAATTATTATGCAGATACACCAGAGTGGCCATTGTTAACTAATTTCATTTGCAATGAAGGAATCTGAAGAATGGGACAGGAAAGTGGATGTCCTTCAGGTGATGCAGCAGAGTGTTGACTTTGTTTGAATAATATATCCTGGAAGGACTTTGCATTGGGAACAAGTAGTATCAGATTTGAGGACCTGGAGAATAGACATCTATTTTCTTTCTTGGCAAAAATACGATGAGAAATCCTGTGCTGACTTTTCTGTAGCGCTTGCTGTTCATCTTCNACTTCTGCACTGGAAAGTTGCTTATTGAAACTTTGCCTTAACCTGGTTAATTTGACAATGACATGTTTTTCTAGGATAAAGCCTCAGATAAGAAAATTAATTGCATTTATAGCTAGAAGGAACAGGACCATCTTACCTGTTTTAATCCAGCATTCCTGCATCCAGTGAAGCATCTTGTGTTTGATTATGTCAGGGTTTCCTACTACACATTACATCTTCCCATTCTGTTGGTCATTTGTACCAAGTGTTAATCACCTGTTTAGCTATGTAAAAATTCTCATTTCCTGACTTTATTTTATTTTATTTTTAGAAAGACCTAAATTCTTTTGGAGGTTTCCTTTTTTCTTATTTTTGGAGGTCAGAGTGGGTTGGGTGGTTGAGTCTTTCCAGTCTAATAGTGTATCAGTCTTACAACTCCTTTATTCCTGTCACTGAAAGATGTTCATAATTATTTCATTAAGTCCTTAGGGATTTGATCTAATTACGATGATACTTATGCAATACAGAAGCAAATGTTTTAACAGCAAGTGCTATGCCAACAAATGATCAGGCTTGACCTGTGAATAGGCACTCCTAAGTGGAAAGAAGAAAGCATGACATATCAACAGAGCAAGTTAGAACGTTACTGTGATCATCTTCTCATAGTCATANGCTCCCTCCATTCTCATTCCTCAAGCAAATTAGACCAGCCACGTTCAGTCAAGAAAGATCTTGTAACTGCAATTACTTCAGCAGTGATGCTACACACACACACACACAAAGCAACATGCTGTAGTTTTGTCTCCTGGATCTATTATAATCAAGAATCCATAAATAGCTGCTTCTAATGCACTTGACTAAAGAAATTAATTGCTATTTAAATGGATAATTTATTGTCTGCTAATTAAATGCCCAATAGGCACGAACATTTTAATGAAAAGTAACTTAACTCAATAAGCAGGTTTTTGATAATTATTAGTTGCCTGCAACCCATCTGATGCAGGATTCCTGTAATGACAAGCTCTAATTTATATTTTTTAAGTATATTTATTGTGGATAAATAGCTATTTTAATTTATATGTACTTTTCCCAGTCTTTTACATGTATAGCTTCCCAGCCAGAGGCCCTGCTCTGCTTTATTTTAGTCTATTGTTTCCTGCTTTTGAAACTCATCTCACTTGTGCTGATAAAATTATCTCAGTTACAGTAGCACAAAGCAAGGTAGTTGCTGGCTCTTCCAGAAGCAAAAGTTTTAACTTCAGTTGATTATCCAGCTTTAGGTTTTGTGGTAAGATTGGGTGCAAGGCCAACAGAAGTCTGTTTTCTTACAGTCAGACTTACAGTATGAGCCAGAGGAGCCCTTGGAGGCTCAGCTTCCTCCAGAAGTAAAAACTAAAGTAACAGGGCAGGGTGTCTTTTGAGGAGATATCCTTCCAACTCACACATCTCAGAGATCCACAAATGGTTCCCAAATTGAGAATATTTGGATACATAGACATTGTTCCCCAGTGATGGTACATGAGCAAAGCTGTGAAAACACCTGCAAGAGAGAACTTCTCATGTGAGAAGTGTGCAAGTTGGCAACTGTTGCCTTGGAGTAAAATGATTATGCAGAAGAACTGGTGTTGGAACAGGCTATGTAGGGAAGTGGTTCAAACAGCATCCCTGGCCACCTTTAAAAGTCATGTGGAAATGCTGCTTAGGGACATGATGGACATGCAGAGTAGGGTTAATGGATGGACTTGATGATCCTGAAGGTCTTTTCCAACCTAGATTGTATGGATATTACGAGGTAATTATTATGCAGATACACCAGAGTGGCCATTGTTAACTAATTTCATTTGCAATGAAGGAATCTGAAGAATGGGACAGGAAAGTGGATGTCCTTCAGGTGATGCAGCAGAGTGTTGACTTTGTTTGAATAATATATCCTGGAAGGACTTTGCATTGGGAACAAGTAGTATCAGATTTGAGGACCTGGAGAATAGACATCTATTTTCTTTCTTGGCAAAAATACGATGAGAAATCCTGTGCTGACTTTTCTGTAGCGCTTGCTGTTCATCTTCACACATCTTAATTTCACTGATTCTCTGGTGTCTTTTGCCATCACTGGGCAATGATTGTTGGGTTTTTTTGTGAACTTAAAGAATGATCTTCTGAGACTAAGATGATCAATGGACAGGGAGTGATTCTGTCAGTAGCTCTGGTAGGGTAGCAGTAGCCATTCACTTGCTTAGACCTCTTTTTTTCTCCATAAATGAAGATGGTATTATCCATGTGAAATTCCTTCCATTTGGTATTTTCTGATGAAAGATCCCATATATGTTAAAAGCTTAAACAATATTTATCACTCAGGCATTGATTTAGGAATTTCTGGAGTACTCCCACATGTTGAGAATCACACTTATCCTGAGGATGAGAATATTAAATTCCAGTACTTAACCTGGTTAATTTGACAATGACATGTTTTTCTAGGATAATGCCTCAGATAAGAAAATTAATTGCATTTATAGCTAGAAGGAACAGGACCATCTTACCTGTTTTAATCCAGCATTCCTGCATCCAGTGAAGCATCTTGTGTTTGATTATGTCAGGGTTTCCTACTACACATTACATCTTCCCATTCTGTTGGTCATTTGTACCAANGACAATTCAGGCTTGACCTGTGAATAGGCACTCCTAAGTGGAAAGAAGAAAGCATGACATATCAACAGAGCAAGTTAGAACGTTACTGTGATCATCTTCTCATAGTCATACTTCATAATTAGCTGTTAATCTACATGTGAGCTTCAAAGCCCAAGTTCAAAAGGTCCAGGTTTCATTACAAGGTTTCAGAATAGCAGTCAGTAGGAAACCACCTAAGGTAAGAAAGAGGAAACAGTAGCCTGAATTGTCAGAAAACAGTAATGACTGTGTTGAAGAGATAGCTAGGTATTTTTTATTCAGCCAGCTAATAAAGCTTGGAAAAAATGGGCATGCTTTCAAATAAACAAGTATTTCTGCTGGGCTAGCAAGGCAAACAATAAACTTCACTTTTGGCCCAAGCTATTACTCTAGTATTTAACTTCATTTCTGACAACTACCTAGACAATTAGGCAGAAAAAAGGGTTAACTTGTTAGGTCATGAGCTAAGGAACCTCTGCAGGCCTAGGAGAGGGAAAGGAGAATCTGGAGCGAGCTCCTGGGGAAGTGCAGGTGGGAAAGCTGTATCACAAAACCACTCTTTCTGCTGGCATCTTCAGTTTTAGTGCCTGGGAGAATGCTGAATTTCAGTGCCCAGGGATTTGATCAGGCTCCTTTGGGAAAACTGGTAGATTAGGACTCAGAGAACTAATTGGTAGACCTTCAGCTAATTGTAAACAAGAAGGCAACAAACCAGTCTCCCCCAAACCACAGTGGAGGCTGGTTAATTCAAACATGTCTCATCATAGAGTACAAAGAACACTTTTCCCCCTTCCTGACAGCTGCAGATTCCTACTTGGAGTGTTAGGGAAGAACCTGTAAACTTGTGTGAATTAAAAGCAAAACTGTGTTCCTAAAATGGAAAATAAACTTTTTTTTTTTTCAAGTTTATCCATTAAATAATATGTAAGCATATATCATTTAAAAGGACATCAGCAACTTGATTTATTTTTTTATTTTGGCAATGATGTGTTAAAAGTGAAAATGTCCCCACTGCAATTTTCTGCTTGCATAAAGCAGATTGTTGTGCACAGTGCCTGTTCTCAGATAGTCAAGGCTGATGCACTGAAGAAGCATATCCTGCTTGTCAACGAGTAGATTTCTTCACTTTTCACTGAAGAGCATTGCAAAAGGTTTTTGGTCAGTCTGGAGAAGCAGACAAATAAAAGTGGCAGAACTTTGAAATATCCTTAAAATGCAGAAGTAAAAAAATTGCTGACATGGAAAATCTAATTTGACATCTGAAATGTACCTCATCTATCGTCTCACACAAAAGTATTAATTACAAACTGTTTGCTGGGTTTTATTTTCAGAGTCTGGGACTTGAAGCAGCAGGTTAATGAGAGATGCTGAGAAGGAACCACCTTGTAATGAGATGGTTCATGGAAATGAAACATCTACGAGGCATAGAAAAGTTTTCTTGCAGCTACTAAACCTAGGAAACACGTCATGCTAGTACATAAGGTATTATAATTAATGTGATCAACTATTTACACATTTTTTTTCCACACCACTTCCATGTATAGAAAAGTATTTTACATTTGCTGTTAAAAATGTCTGAATCACTGTGCAAAGAAAAGGATTTATTCTTTGTTGCTGTATTTTTTATTTTGTGTGTGTTTTTTTAATTGTCTGATAACTTAGGGTTGCTTGCTTCTCATGGTACTGTAGAAAATTAAGAATTGTCAGCTTTCTGTGTTATTTAAGTACAAGTACACATTCAGGAATGATCCACACCAGGAGATTTTAAATTGTAATTTACTTTTCACCTTCAGTGTGAATCTACCTCAAGAATTGTCCTCTGAGAGCTCCGTATCTCACATGAGACCCTTTTCCTGTCTTGGTCCAAAGAAAGGCTGAGCTTCTTCACCAAGTGCCCTTTGGTTCCTTTGGATGTTAAAAATCTAGGTTTTTTATCTTCAGCAGGAGAGCAGTCTCTGGGTAACTGCACTGACAATAGCTCATTATAGTGATCAGATTTGGGCACCCCTTCCCAGTGGGAGGGGATGCACAACCTTCTGGGGGCTGGCCATCCCTTGTACACTGGACATAGAAACATAGAATGTTAGTGGTTGGAAGGGACCTATAAAGATCATCTAGTCCAACCCCCCTGCCAGGGCAGGATCACCTAGACCAGGTCACCCAGGAACAGATCCAGGTGGGTTTGGAATGTCTCCAGAGAAAGAGACTCCACAACCTCCCTGGGCAGCCCCTGCCAGGCTCTGGAACTCTCACTGTGAAAAAGTTTTTCCTTGTTTTATCCTAAACTTCCTGTGCTCCAACTGACTCCCATTACCTCCTGTCCTGTCATTGGATGACACTGAGCAGAGCATGGCTCCATCCTCCCTACACTCACCCTGAACATATTGACAGACATTGATGAGGTCCCTCCTCTTCTCCAGTCTAAAGAACCCCAGCTCTCTGAGCCTCTCCTCATAAGGGAGATGCTCCACTCCTGTAATGACCCTTGTGGCTCTGTGCTGGACTCTCTCCAGCAGCTCTCTGTCCTTCTGGAACTGGGGTGCCCAAAACTGGAAAAGAACTCTATCCTTAGGCCATGACTGCATTTGCTGACCAAAGTGTCTTCCAGGTGTACAAATGGGATGATGTGTCTCCATGTGGTTCAAATGGGCAGGAAAAGCAACCCATCACCACTCCTGAGCCCTCAGCCATCGTGTGCTTGCTGCCAGGCTTCCTAGCCCATGCACTCAGCTCCTCATAGAAACGTTCTGCGTGCATTGAAAGAGAGAAATAGCTGCAATTTGACTAAGAAATAAAGCTAATCCTGAAGCTTGCTGCTTTCTTTTCCAGCTGCTTTTGGATTTGAATAGTATGGTGTGGAAACTCCAGAGAGGGGCAAACTCTTGCTGCTGCTGACAACTAGGACGTGTTTGTCCCAACCTGCCACTTCCAGCTGTGGGAATGCAGTGGAGAGGACTTCAGCAGCTGCAGCACCCGTGGACGTGGGTACCACAGATGGTGTTGAACTGAACAGCAAGAAGGTGGCCTTAGATTTAGCTTAGAAACTTTGGCTTTGTGCTAAGTCAGATCTCTTATTATTATCATATTTTCTTGAGCGTCGTATTTAATTCAGGTCAAATCTAAACTACTGAACAGAACTGTTATGCAACACACGTTTCAGATAAATGAAGTGTGGGTTTGGCATAGCTCTGACCTAGTTACTTCATGAAATGTTTTCTAAAAGCAAAAATTGGAATCTCTTATCTGAACAAGAAATAAGTCTTTGTTCCCCTGCCTATTGCAGAATTTTGCATATATTTGGTTTCAAAGACTGATGAGCTTTACCATTCCCAATCTTTCACGGGTATCACAAAGTTTTGTCTTTGCTGGTTACCCAACCCAGTAGTGTATTGGAGAAAGAAATGTTTGCCATCAGAGGTATACACAGCATTCTTGACACATCAGATGGCATAAAGACAGGACTGGAGTTGGTAAATATTAAGAAAACATCAAAAATAGCTAGATGTTTTTAAAGAGTAATTCTATTTTTGTTATTGCTCTTAAAAAATAAAAGAAGATATTTGCAGGAAAGAAGAGGCAAACCAAAGAACTGAAATGCATTGATGA